>MU843130.1:17400-31332 GCA_030867305.1 Colletotrichum zoysiae | reverse complement strand
CCCCCCCCGGTCGACCCCAGTGCTGCAAGCTCAGCACAGCACCACTCGCGGGACGTGTTGTCCTTGCTGTACTGTACATGCACCATGCCGCCTGCATGGGCTGTATGCTGTATGCAAGGCCCAAGAAGCAACGAAATGCCATCTGCGGCCAAACACGCGGCCCCCCTCACACATCTCTCTGTTCATCACCCACGGTGATGTTTTCCAAGGACAGGGCCGGTACAAGAGTACTTTGGCTTTCGTTCCTGGCGAGAGAGACGAGAACGACATCCGCAGGCCTAGGAAAACACACACACACACACACACTCTCTCTCTCTCTCTCCCCCCCCTTCTTCTCTGCGTGAGTCGTCCCTGAACTTTGGGTCCCGGTGGCTCCCCCAGCCATTCATTACCGGATAAGACTAATCAACCCGCTTCGCCCAAATGAATCGTTCCAGAAGAGTGTGTGGGGGGGAGGAGCCCGGATTCGTTCATCATTATTCATTCCATCGACTTTTACTAGTGTAGCTCCCTCCCCCCCCGGGGGCGCTTCCGCGATGGCATAACACTACCGTACGACATTGAGCAGGGGGTCCCTTCTTGCTCTGCCACCACCACCACCACCACCACGTCGCGCGGTACCGCGGCCTGGCTCCTGGAGTCTGGCACGCGATTCCCCACCGCTGGACACTGGGCTACCTAGGCTGCTTTCCGGGTTACAGACGGACGCGCGCTGGACCGTGTTTGCCAGACGAAACTAGGGCTCGTCAAGGAACCTGGCTCCAGTGATTGCAGAATGCGCCGTGCCCCCGGACCGTGGGCACCTGGATGTCGCCCCCAAACCCTTCCGAGTCTTGACTAGGGAAGGGGGGGGGGGGGGGCGCCGGCCAGGGCTCCGAACCTGGAGTTGAAAAAAATCAGGCGTAATGCGTTAGACGCGCGCCGGCGGTGTAGCGGCAGCCAGGTAATAGTACCTTGTGAGTGAGAGAGAGGGAGAGAGAGACAGTGAGAGAGCGAGTCGGCGCTTTCGGCGGGCGCGGCGAACCGCAGGAACCGGGCCAGAGGAAAACCCTGGACAGGCCAGGATACCTACGCCCATCTATCGCGAGGCTCAAAATTTGGTCAAACTTCCACATTGCTACCTACCTACGCCTTGCTTGCCGCGGATCATACCTGGGTTGCCCCGAGAGAACCCGCAGGGCCAAGGGCAAACACCATAGGGGACCAGGGATGAAGCACGCCTCCTGGATTCGAGATGAACGGCACACACACACACACTCTCTCTCTCTCTCATCTCATCGCGCCAAGTTGCACCACCTCCCTCCCCCCCATGCACGCAATTGAATGTAACGTCGGCTCACCACGGGGTGCAGCTTTTCTTTTTTGGCTTACACCGGTTTACCCCAATCAATGGCTGACGGGAAAGCTTGCTTGCGGCGCGATGGGGCAAATCTAACAGTGAGGACAGCCGGGATAGCCTGTTGGGTACACGCTATATGTGATGCATTTTATACCACCACCCTTGACACCGATTCAAGCTTCATCGATTGGAGGGGGGGCCTAGACGTAATAGGGCGTGGAGGGGGGGGGGGAAGCTTATAGTACCACTTCGTCATCGTCGCGTGCTGAAGTATGAATGGTATGCCTACCGTGAACCCTCAAGCAGCAGCAAAGTTATTTCATCATATGACGGCCGGTCTGTCTCGGTCAACCTGAAGGGGACGAAGACTTCTGCGGTCTCTCTCGACGGCGGGCGTCTTGCAGGTCATGACCATCTTTCGATGCACTCACTCACTCACTCGCTCGCTCGCTCGCTCGGCGTCTCGCGCCGGCCCACGACCTCCAAGAACCGCGACAGGGAGGGGCCGGCCGGGTTCGTAGTCCGTGGCCAGAGTAGGAGCCCCCCCTCAATGTCAATTACGCGTGTCAATTACGCGCTGATATTGGATCGTGAGGTTGCGAGATGAACTCCACTCCCCCCTCCCCCTTCAAGGGTGTATAGACTTCAATTGAAATGAGAAAACTGAGACATCTGCAGCAGCAATAATGAGAGCCGTTATGATGACGATCAGCTGCCTCCCAGCGCGTGGCCATGGGAACACGCGATGCCATGCCCCCCCCCCCCCCCCTTCTTCTTCTCTTTAACAGCCGACCACGGCGCAAATAATGTCATGCTCTTGTCCCCCCCGGGCAGATGCATGACATGCCCTAGCCGAAGGCTGCTGCATTGCGCGATTCCTCGCAAGGGTCAGGGAGCGGGCATGGTAGGCATAGGTATGGTCTCAGCCCGCGAAAAGAAGTTCAGGACAAGACAACCAACCCTACCATACATAGTATGGATTCTTTTTTTTTAGTCCATGACCAGATTTTCGGCTCGGCAGCTTGTCGTCCAAGCGCCCCCCTCCCCTCCTCCCACATTATACGTGGATATATTCGGTGGGTTGTATAAGTGAATATGTATCCCGTCAAAGGCAAGGTGCATTCGTACACACGGACGGACGGGCTGGCTGACAGAGAGAAGGGAAAAAAAAAAAAAACCAGGCATGTTCCCTGCGTCTGTTCGCTATCCGGCCCGTCCCTAGCAAATATCGGCCCTCTCCTCCCCCCCTCTCCGACTAATAGCCAGCCCGCCAGCCAAGCCGTCACTCGAGAGGTCCGAGGGGAGCAGCAGCCGCCGTCGCTAGTTGGAGTGATTACCTACGCAGTAGTGTCGTTCTACCATGTTGGGAGGGGGGGGGGGCACGCGAGAAAGAAGAAATTTGGGAGGGGAGAGGGTAGGGGGGATTTGTCGACCATTTGAAGCGGCCCTGCACCGGCGATCTCTGCACCCCCCAAAAAAGGCGTTTTCGCGCGGGCGGGTGTGCCCGGCAAGATGGAAGAGGGGGGAAAAAAAGAAAGGGAAAAAAAGGGTTGCGTCAAATCTCGCGAAACGGCAAATGAGCAGCATCAGCAAATGGCGGGCGGATGCTACCCTAGAGGGGGACGAGAGCGACGAACCATCACATACACTAGTATGGAAGCATAGTAGTTTACGGGCCATGGAGGTTAGTTAGATGGGATACGCCATGTGAGAATGGCATGCATCTGCGGCTGCACCCTCCCCTCCCCTCGCAACGGTGCTGCTTGCTGACACGGGCCGCCGTTCATGCGCCATCATCTCCTGGGAGTAGTAGCTCGCTAGAGGTAAGGTACTCTACTTACACACGAACGTACCTAAACGAGTGAAAAGGGTACAAAAGGGTGTTCGCAGCCAACTCTCCCGGCCCGGAGACAACTCTCGGAAACAACAAGTCAGTTTGGTCGTTGGGCAAAGCCAGCCAAGCGGGAGTTCGCCTGGTGATCAGCACGCCCGCCCGCCAGCGGGTGACCCGTGCAGGTCATCTGCAGCAAGCCGTTTTTGGGCAAGGAAAGAGGACGCAGCCAAGCCCTGGCTGGCGGTTTGGTGTGTGTGTGTGTGGTGTGTGTGGTGTGTGTATGAGGGTGAGGGTGAGAGTGAGGGTGAGCATGTGTAAATTTGAGCGAGTGCTTCTGCCTGATCATGTCCGCGTATGTACGGATACATGGGTACTGTACGTTAGCCGCCTATCATTCATTGGCATATCCCAACGTCACTGGTGAAGCTGGCGACGAGGTGACGGAGCTCGCAGCCAATACGACCCGGTAAGCGATAGACATACGGTGATGCTACTCCGGAAGGTTACTGTACGAATAGTCATAAACTACCCAAGTAGCAAGCAGTCAGTACGGAGGGAGTATTGCCCCCAGGAATTACGGTACGGATAGATTGTCGCTTTGCCATTTCCCGTCTGACCCGCATCGATACCCAAAACGCACGATTCATGGGCGAACAAGCTCGCCTGCTGCGTGAACCGGTGTATGTACGAATACCACCTACACTAATGTACTAACTAATCCACCACGGGGAACAGGAATGAGCCTCGTCGCGACCCCCCTCGTTCGGGAAATTTGCAAAAACGGTGACCTGCCCAAGGTTGTGGGCGATCATATACATCGTACATCGTATGCCCCCCTCCCCTGCCCCCCCCCGGGGATGGAACATTCCAAGGAAGCACGGTAACCGAGCCTGTCTACTGCACAGCCCCGGGGAACTGGCTAGACTGGGCCATGCCACTTCCCGGTCGTGAGCACAGTAGCGTACCAAGACCATCTCGGCCTGGGAGACGAACCCTTCGCGACTTCAACCCCTAGCTTCCGAATCAAAAAGGGAAACACACACACCCTCTGTCTCTCTCGCGCGCGCCTTTATCTTGCACACTCTCCTGCACCGGCCGACACTCGCTTACTCTGAGATTGGCCGTTCTCGCAACAGACCCGGAGTGAGGTGAAGGTCGAAGATGACACCATCCGCCCCTCTTCTTCTCTACAAGATGTAACCGACAATGTTCTGCTCTCAGGGACGCCTCGGCACGTGGAAATGAGCTCCTCAAACGTGGGGACCCGATCGTATGAGAACTGCTGGCCCCAGGCCGGCGAACCAGGACGGACGAACCGGGCTCATAACCCTTGGTCTCAAGTCCACTCGCGGGTCTCGTCTCCCGGTACGGTACACACAGGTGTTCGCGGCGGTCTGGCAACCCCCCCAATTCCGACGCCGCCGTCCCGGAACATGCACCAACGTTCCCCGGAATCCCTCCCTCCGGGGAACGACGCTGGAGTCAGTACAGCTAGCGTTTTGCGAGAGAGTTTGCGGTTCCGTTGGTTCGACCACCCCTCCCCCCCCCTTTCCCGACTGGGTTTCGTGTCCTGTCACAGGCTGTCAGTCAGAACACACTCCCGGCCATCTCCTCAGCAGGCCAAGCAAGTGACGTCTCGCCGGGCGGATCAAGGGCAAAGAAAGCAACGCCGCAGTGTGTAGCCGTCGGCCACATACTTCGTGACTAGGTTTCAGGAGAGATGTCGGCCGGGGTTCGGCCTGTTGTTCGATTGACGGCATGGCGGCCCCTTTTTTGCAACGTGGTCGTTGTCTCAAGAAACGTCCTATTTTCATTTCATTTTTCCGTCTTCGACAGACAGCTCAAGCCGAGCACGGTTTTCACGTTGGTTCTCCTCATGGAAACACCCGGTATCCGGCGAGCAAGCGGGATCGAGGCATAGCGGCCCGCGTTCCGAAGACGTTGCTCGACGGTTTAGGATGCGAATGCGGAGGCTCCGTGGATCCCGGAGCGACTCGGCAGATAACGAACGCATCATAGCGGGTGAGAGATTCCACACGCGAACCAGCGCCGAGCTCCTACAGTACAGCACAGTACAGTAAAGTAAAGGCCGGATGGATGTATATCTTGCATCGCTCCACGTGTTTTCTTGCTTGACCTGACGCTGTCCCAACATCTCTCCACGTTGGCCAGAAAGCTACTCTTCCCCTTGCCCCCTCCCCCCTCTCCCCCTCCCCCCCCTCTCTCAATCGGACCGCCAACCTCCTGACCGTACCGAGCCGATAACGTTTCCCGGGCTTCCTTCGGTTAAAATTGCTGAGCGAGACCCAAGGTGGCAGAAGCACCCCGGGTAATTCTGGCTCATCCTCCTCATCTTGTGATTTACCCCTCCATAAACTATACCGGGGGGGGGAAAGAAAGAAAAAAACCTCTACAAGAGAGAGACAGAGAGAGAGAGAGTCATCTTTCTCGCTCCCCACGACGCGCAACGTTTCCAGAAACCCCAATCCCCACCGCCGCCGCCGCAAGCATGGCACCCCTACAGACGTGGACGGTCGAGAAGCCCTACCTGAACCTGCACTGCATGCTGGGCGAGGGGCCCTATTACGAAAAGGCCGCCAACGTCCTGCGCTTCGTCGACATCAAGAAGAAGCAGGTCCACTTCGTCGACCTCGGCCGGGGCCCCGGGTCCCTGCGGACGGTGCAGCTCGACGTCCCCGTCGGGGTGACGGCCGACATCGCCGGCGTCGACCCCAAGGACAGGATCCTGGTCGGCCTCAAGTACGGCGTCGCCGTGCTCGACGTCCAGTCGGGCGCGTACGAGTACGTCGCCAAGCTGCACGACACGGACAACGAGAGGCTCAGGGCCAACGACGGCGCCGTCGACCCTCACGGCCGGTTCTGGCTCGGCACCATGACGGATTTCGGCCAGGGCGATTTCCAGGTTGAAGGTACGATGATTCGTCGTCTTTATGTCGGTCAAGGACAATCCTTGCCCCCCCCTCCCTCCCTCCATACCCCTCATTCCCCTCGCTCACGATGTCACGGCTCGTCGCCGTGCCAACGCAATCCCTTCACAGCATTACACTCACATTATCCCACACTCGCGTTCCCGTCCCCGAACCAACAAACCATCTCCCCCCCCCAGCCCCTCCCCCCTCCCTTTCTCACCCCAGACCCCTAGAGAAAAGGCTAAACTCACTCCCGCGAACCACAGGCGCCCTGCACCGCTTCGACGGCACGTCGGGCAAGGAACAGGTGCTCAAAGACCTCCTGATCCCCAACTCTGTCGGGTGGTCCCCGGACAACAGGACCATGTACTTCACGCACTCGACGGACCGCAAGGTGTACGCGTGGGACTACGACCCCGCGGACGGCGCGCTCTCCGACGGCAAGCGCGTCTTCTACGCGCACGACGGCCCCGGCGAGCCCGACGGCTTCCGCGTCGACGCCGAGGGCAACCTCTGGCACGCCGTCTACAACGAGGGCCGCGTCCTCAAGATCTCGCCCGCCGGCGAGCTCGTCGGCGAGGTGCGCCTCCCGACGCCGGCCGCCACGTGCGTGCAGTTCGTCGGCACGGAGCTGTTCATCACCACCGCGCAGGTCGGCGAGTCGGAGGGGGGCGCCACGGAGGAGCAGAGGGCGCTCGGGGGGGCCCTGTTCCGCGTCGACGTCGGCGCCAGGGGCCTGGAGCCGTTTGAGTTCAAGCTTTGAAAGTGGTCTTTCCGGCGCGCACGCCACGATGGAGAAAGTAGGTAAGGTAAGGTAAGGTAAGGTAGGGTAGGTAGGTGGGGGGGGAAGGGGTGTAGCAGGGGTAGAGCGTCACGCGGGATACGTCTGATACCGAGGTTCGATTTTCCTTCCGCGACGCCCACCCCGTGACGGAGATGGGTTTCGTCAAAGATTGAAAGGAGGGGGGTTGACGAGACGGTTGGGGAAAGGGAGGAGGGGGTGGTTCGCTGAAGCGTGGGTGGTGGAACGAGGCGATCACGACGCATAGTAGCGCAGGACTGGAGCTGGCGACGATGAACGAGAAAAGGACAACATGAATGACACCGCTCTTTTGCCTCCCTCGCCCCCCCGTGTTTGTCGCGCCCCCCCGTGTTCGTCCGTGTTTGCTGGGAGTCTCTCTCTCTCGCCCATCCCGACCTCTGACTTCGTGTCACGGACGCATGGCGCGGGCACCCCTCCCCTTTCGTAGGCAAAGTCCCCGTGTCCGAGAAGACGCCAGCGCGACACGCGTCGTCGATGATGAAGAGGAGGAGGAGGGGGGAGGGAGGGGGGAGGGAGGGGGGCCAGCGGAAACGGGGAGAAAGCTCACGAAAGCCGACACCCTACCCGTCTCGCGCTTCCTGCGGTTCACGATAATCCTTTTTTCGTTTTTGAGTTTTATTTTGTTTCATTCGCTGGCTCGCGCTCTTGTTGTCTCCAACCAAGGACGTTGACTCATGCCCCCCGCCCTCCCATCCCTATCCCTCTCTTCGTTCCCCTTCTTCTTATTATCTATCCCTTCTTGGGTTTGGCGATATGCACCCCGTATTGTACATGGAACTGCTGCATGCAGGAGGTTCGCCTCACTTTTCTTTTTTCCAGGGAAAAGGGGGGGTTCGAGTGGCGATTGATAGGGGGAAGAACCGCAATCTGTCGTTTTTCTTGGGCACCAATGCCTCCGACGACGACGACAACGACAACTAGTAGTCTCAGTCCCGCGTTGCGTTTGCATTGCATAACGGACCGTAATCTCTTTGCCAAACCCATCGCGGGAGACACACACACATACGCGAGGTGGGCAATGGGCCGATGGGCGAGGGCTTCAAGAGACGCGGCTAGTGATGTCTGGCATCGCAAGGATGCGCAGCAGTAGTAGCAAACAGCAGAGCAGAGGAGCAAGCAGGCGAACCCAACGAACCTCTAGTCCTCTCTGTACACGCCCATTCGGCCACTCTGTCGTTCGGTGTCGCCCATCTGTTGCATCTGCATCTGCACAACCGACGTGGCGACCCGCTCGCGTGTCATGTACTCGAACATAGGTACAGAGCAAATACGGCCATGTACCACAACCCTCCCCCTCATTCCTTACCCCCCCTCCTTCTCCTTCCCTCCCACTCCCTCCCTCTCTCTCGCCCTGTGTGTCTCGGTCCCGGTTTTACCAGATCGGAGAATTAAAGTGGTTCCCACATACGAGCGACCGGGGGCATGCCGCATCGTGCAGTAGATCGGAGCCCGAGCCGCCATGTCGTCCCATCCCATGCTTGAAAGGCCAGGGAAGGTGGCGGATGCGGGATACCTTTTTGGGGCTCTGGGGCCTAGTCTATTCCCATCCGGCCGGCGTCCCCGGGCCCCGCTTGGCCTCCCGGTCGTAGGCCCCCCAGATCCATGGTTCGCCGCCGTCGCCGTCGTCGCCGCTGCGTTTTCGAATCCGACTACTTGAGCGCGTACATGCGGACCGGGAACAGTTCCTTGGGAAAGCCACGTTGCAGTTCCGTCTTGATGAGTCGGAGACCCGCTTTCTCGAAGAGGGCGCGGAACTTGTCATCCACCCTGCTTTGCATCAGTATCTGTACATGCAGGTGTCTTGCATGTAAGCAGACTACCCAGCCCTGCGGGTCGTTGGGGGGTGTATGCGTGAGAGAGAGTGTGTGTGTGAGAAGGGGGAGGCGAGGGAGTGAGAGAAAACAAGGCAGACAGAGCGGTATAATGCTTTCAACAACATGGTGGTTGGGGAGGGAGGCCAGGGCAAACACGTCGCCCTTGCCGAGGACGCCCGTGAGTTACTCACCTCGTGACGCTGCTGTCAACATCGTCGAATAGATCGACGCCGCTAGTGCTCAGGTTCTCTTTGACGATGATGAGACCATCCTTGGGGGCAACGACTTGCTTGCAACGACGCATGTAGTCAACGAGCTGGTCGTCGGTCAGATGGCCCAGGCACCATTGGTTCCAGACGAGGTCGTAGGCGGTGCCCTCGAGGGGCCTCCACTCCTCGAGACCGATGTTAAACACAGACCCGACGCCGGGTTTCTCCTGGAGAGCAGCGGTGAACTTTGCAATGGGCTCGACGACGTCGACCTGTTCGGCTACGTCGAGTAGGAAGCCCTCGGTGATGCGACCGATGCTGGGAAGGGGGGGTTGGTGTTAGCATGGATATCCGCATGGTACGGAGACTTGTGCCGATGAAGCAGGGGTGCTGAGTCGATGCAGCGTAGTGTACGAACGAGCAGGTATGTACATGTAGTACTCCGTAGATGGGACGGTGAGAAGTCCCCAGCATCAGAGGCCAAGGACAGACAATCCGACGGACCGGGGTGAAAGGGGAGCGGGTCAGGAGAGGCAAACCATTAGTTCGGCCCGCTCGTGCATTGTTGCGGTTGCGGTGGTGGGTTAGGGGAGAGAGTGCGGGGGAGTGAGACAGTAAAAGAGGATAGGAAGTGAAGATTGAAGAAAGGTGAGTGAGAGGCGGTGAGATGGATGGACAATGAGATGGCGGTGAGGAAAGAAAAAAGATGGGGGGCGTGTATCATCGTGTGTTCACGATGCCAGGGCGGCGGGCGCGATATATGGCAAACCACGCGACAAGGAAGAACAGGAAACCGCATGGCGGTGCAATCAATCAATGTACAGGTACCTACACCGGGAGGGCAGAAAACACCGACGACGACGATGACGACGACAACAACAACAGCGATGGATGCAAACGAACAAACGAACAAGAGACTAGTATGTAATGAATGTAGTAGTAACTCACCCGGCCCCGCCTTCCAGAGCGCGGCTCACCGGCCGCAGACCGCTCTTCGAGCCGATGCCCAGTTTGGCGAGAAAGTTACGCGAGCCCTGCAGGTCGACCTTGCTGATGTAGGGGAAACCGCCCAGCATGCCGTTCACATCGGCATCAACGCCCTGCCAGTAGGAGCGGCCATCGGCGGCGCTGATCTTGGCGTCTGGCGGCGGTGTGCATGTCTGTACTGACGCTGACGCTGACGCCGGCGCTGTGGCTGTGGCGCTGACTGCCCCTTGGTTGCCGGAGGGCATTGTCATCCCTTCGGATGTGTGTGAATGAGTGTGGCTAGCTGTTTGATAGGACGGCGTGGTAGTGGTGGTGGTGGTGGTGGTGGTGGTGGTGAAGAAGGAGGAGAAGAAGAAGAAGAAGAAGGCTTGTTGAAGATTGATTGCATCACACAAACGAGATGCTATGCAGAGACGGAGGGTGGAACGTACCTACGCATGCATGTACCCTTCCTCGGTTTGATGCATTGTGCTCGTTTTAGTGGGGAGGGATGGTCGGTGTTGACGAATATTGAATATTCGAATGGTTGGTTTCGGCTCGCAAAGAAGTGATTCATCTAAGCAGGGTACCGCACCACCACACCGCACCGCACCTCCCAAGTTCGGGACGAGGCGAGGATTGTCGTCATCTTCATAGGAAAAGAAAGGCTCAAGCGAAGGTTAGCCTCACAAACTCTATCCCAACCGTCGGCATCAGCCGTTCGTCGCCCTTTGCGTCTGATAGAGTTCCCATTAACAATGCTGGCTTGCTTGACATCCATTTGCATTCCCCGAGGTTTCTCTCCTTTGGCTTTTGTCATGATAACCATCTGATCCTCGTGCTAACTCAACTTCAGCTCTTGTAGGTGTCAAGCAAACCCTTGTCACAACCCTCCATGACTTCAACATCAGCGAAGGAAGGGTCTCCGGAGCCTGCGTTTCTTCTCTCTTCCAATAGGTATGCATCGTGCCGGCACTGGCCGCGCTCGAACCAGCCTGTTGCCACTATTTCCACCATCAGTCGTCTTCTCTGCATGATCCGGAACTCATGCGCCTCAGAGTCAAGACAAGGCATGTTGCAATACTCGACATGATGACACCATCACTCGTCCCACGTCATTTACACCCTCTCTGGCTTTGGGGATCGACCTGGTGGCTCCGCTTTCCCCTCTGGAAGCTTTCTGCGGTAAGAGCAGAAGAGGAGAATTGTCTAGCAATCACGGTGGACCAAAGCCACTGTCTGCACCAACCTGTCGACAAACATCTGGTGGGAGCTGTCTCATCAAGTGGTCTCAGTTACGAGATGAAACGGTCCTTCCAGAAGGGACGTCCGGACGGAGAACCGCTTGTCTCCGAGACGCCCTTGGAGATGATATCGTGGGGACACACACACACCACTGTGACGCGAAGCCTTCCACGTCGCCTCTCGCAACCCCGGCAAAACCTGTCCGTTGAAGAAGACCTGGGAACTAAACTTCCATACCATGGTAAACGATCTGATGGACCGCCCCGTGGCCTGTGTCTCGGCTTTGCAGCCGGACTCCCATATCCCAACCGATCTTCGATTGGGCCCAGGAACCCGGGGATGCCAAGGGCCGTAACCAACTTGCAGACGATACGCGTCGCCAAGTCCTTGGAACATGAGATTCGCGTGATCTAGGGATGGCATCGTTTTCTCATTTGCAGGGCTGTACCCTGGCGGGCTCGGACGTTGCCGGTGTCTCTTCTGCATCTCTCGACCTTGACATCATGCGATGCTCGAGGCAACACAGCCCGTATCCGAGGTGTGTTGCAGTGCATTCCATACCCCTTGGAAATGGAGACCTTGCAGCTGAGTGCAACGCCATTACTTGCTGCTCCTCTCCTACACACCACCACGTTTGCGATACGAGTTTGGGGGAGGGGGTCCGAACGTCAGAAGTGCAGAAGAACCCCTTCGCTTCCTGCGGGGGATGGAGGCTGCGAATCGTACAAGGAAGGCACCTCGAATAAGGCTCGGCTTGCCATAAGCGTCGGTCGTTCGTTCGGTTCTCGGCAGGCCTCGTGGCTGTGTTCACTATCCTGGCTTGATAGATGCTCGCCTCACAAGCACCGCATCATCGAATGATTGGCTGTATACGGCGGCCGACGACGGCATAAACCAGCCGCGCTGCATGTGTCGACTCTTGTTTGCAACACAAAGTGAAAGCTGAACCACTCTCGGTGTCGAGAACAAAACCGGTGCTGGTTTGTTTGACTGCATCGATGCAAGCTGCCAGAGGCTGCCGGTGTGTGCCTTCCACATCCATCACTCTGCCCTAGCCATTTGTCAGCCGCGCATACAAACATTCCATGAAGTGTATGCCATGCCAAGGGGTATCAGCTTGTCCCACCTATCGAATCTCGTCATTTCTCTGTTCGGGTCGCGGACGACCATGCAACGAGCAATGCTTGGAGGATGATCAAGACTGCCAAGACTGCGACTAACACGACTGGACGAGGCGATCTGGTGTGGTTTGACCTCCTTCGCCCCCTTCACCAGTGACCATGTCTTGCAGCACCGACCCGGTCTGCAGGCAAGTCGAAAAGCTTATTGCCCTCGGACATGAAATCGCGACGAGGGGTGGCGGGGGCACGAGCCAGGCCGATCACCCGTGCCCAAGTCCAATCCTATGGTGCTTTCCCAAGATTCTCGTCTGCTTATTCCGGATAACACCACGACTGGCCAGGTGCGGCGGCGGCCGTGCTGTTCCGAACCAGGCATGAACAACGATGCACAGCGTATGGTGGTGAGAGGACCTTACCGCGCGGCATGATACGAGGAGGGTGAGGGACTGACGACGTCGGACGAGGGACAGAGTTTCGGACTTGGGACGGCAATGGAGCGAATCCGAACCGACTCTCTGCCGTAGCCTGACCTCAACACGCCTATTATCTCGAGGGCGGCAAACATGGCAACATCAACAACAGCTACTTGGTGTTTTGAGTGGGAGGCTCTGCGTCCAGCACACTGATATCCATCTTGCTAGACTGGTTTCAGACTCGGTTGGCCACGCTGCCTCAACATGCTGGACTTTGGTCCAATCACGGCCCTATATCAGGTCTATGCCTGGAACAGGAAGGGGGCGAGTACATAAAGATGCGCCTGCTGCCTCCTCTTCGGGACGGGCTTTGGTCTGTTCGACAGCAGGCCTGACGGTATCTAATTTAACACAGACATTCTCTTGGATACGCTTACTCCGAATCAACTCGCCATATACAACAAACACTCAACTTCGGTTCACTTCAGTCCATCAAAATGAAGTTCCTCACACTCGGCCTTCTCCTGACTTCGACCATTGTCAGCGTCAGCAGTCTTCCGACAGACATCGACAGCAGGGCTGTCGGGTATGTCCACACCTAGTTTCTCATTGGCTGATCCGGTTCGTTAACCTCCTGACAGCTTCCAAACCAACCATGACCAGCATTTGGAGGATCGTGAAGAGCGCAGGGGTGCTCGTGACATCTCGGTTCCCTCCTTCGCTGGCGTCGAGACCACTAGCGGCGTGCTCGCGGATCTCGAGAGAGGCGCTGGCGCAGGGCCCCTCCGTGCCCGGCAGATCCTGAAGAAGAATGCCAAGGGCAAAGCGGCCAAAGGTCAGGGCAAGGCAGCCAAGGGCAAGGCAGCTCAGCAGGGAAAGGCGGCCAAGGGCAAGGCAGCCCAAGGAAAGGCGGCCAAGGGTAAGGCGGCCGCTGGCGCAAAGGCCAAGGGCAAGGCCGCTGCTCCCGCCGCTGGTGCAAAGGCTAAGGGCAAGGCGGCCGCTGGCGCTGCTCCTGCTGCCGGTGCCGGTGCTGCTAAGAAGAAGGCCGCCGCTCCCGCCGCTGGTGCTGCCGGCAAGGGCAAGGGTGCCGCCGCTGGCGCTGCTCCTGCTGCCGGTGCTGCTAAGGGCAAAGGAACCAACCCTCCTGCCGCTGCCCCTCCGGCTGCCGCTGATAATAAGGGAGCCAACCCGCCTGCCGCTGCTCCTCCAGCTGCCGCCCCTCCGGCTGCCGCTCCTCC
>MU843130.1:0-17310 GCA_030867305.1 Colletotrichum zoysiae | reverse complement strand
GATAAGGGAGCCAACCCGCCTGCCGCTGCTCCTCCAGCTGCCGCCCCTCCGGCTGCTGCTCCTCCTCCGGCTGCTGCTGCTCCTCCTCCGGCTGCTGCTCCTCCTCCGGCTGCCGTTCCTGCAATCGCTCCTCCAGCTGTCGCTCCTCCAGCTGCCGCCCCTCCGGCCGCCGCTGCCCCCCCAACGGCCCCGAACACTGCCAAAGCTCCCATCACGCCTGCGCAGCTAGCCTCCCGCCCCGCCCCTGTGGCCCCGGCGTTACCCGCACGCAACGCCAACTGATTTGTCAATGGCTAGGTAGTTACGGGGAGGGGGGTTAATGGGGTAGATAAACCGGCACGGGGTGCTCGTTAGTTTGCCCGGATTACGATGTTTACGACCGTGTGCTTTAATAGAGGCTTGCATCACCACGACTAGCGGCGACCAAAACCAGCCCGGCCGCTGGGGCAGGCGTCTATAGCCTCTCTTTGTTTTGCCCTGGGGGCAGCGTAACGCCCGCATTCCTCAGACAGGCCAAGGCAAGGCCGTGTTGTCGGGGCACCCCGGAGGAGGGAGCGAGTCGGTACCGGAATGCCAATGTATTGTATATACTTAGCGACCAATGTGATAGACGTCATTCACGACGATGCTCCTTGTATGTTCCAAAGCAAAGCCGGATGCAACATGACATTGGTAATTGCCTACCGGGCGGTTTTTTCCGATTTCGAATGTAGTTGCGATAGAGATGGATTGTGTTGGCGCTATGATGATGTCGTGTCGTAGTCGCCGCACCCACGTGAGCAGCAGAGCAGTAAGGGTCTCCCAGCTTCGTGAGTCTTCCCGTTTCATGGGGGACTGGCCCACGGAAGAAACATGTCTGTTTCACTGACGTCCCTGCACCGCGCCACCCGCTCGCTCACGGACATGCAGGTCATATGCCGCGAGTACCTACCATGGTACGTTGCTCCCATCTCAACTTTGTTCATCTGTCACACATCAGAGCCGGACTTGATTGGAGGAGAGCGGGTCCATCTCTCCGGATACCGGCAAGCAGCCCTATCTGATGGATGGGGGGGGGGATGATCCAGAATGGCCCGACTTTCCCGCGATCGGGTTTGCTCAAGTCAGTTGAACTGGTTTGTTGATCGACTTTGGCCACATGAAACGACAAGTTGCCGTTTTCACTTGGCCGGGCGTTCGTCTTCGGTTTCTTGTGACGGCTCGCCTGGGGCGACGACTTATACCTGCCGGAGTGCCGACTGTCCGAGGGGGTTCTAGACACGGACAAGCCAATGAGGACCTCGGGACGGACATTCTAAACCTCTTGTCTGAGCGTGTATGAATGACCTTCAATCAATGCAGTCAATCAATCCACTTTTCCCTCCTTTGCCGCCTGCTCCTCTCTCTCTTTTTCAATCTACCCCGTCCGACCCCACCAAATTGGCTCTTTCGCCGACCTTCTCCATCCGTCATCCGCAGAGAGGAAGAAAATTTCCTCGCCAGCCACCTCCCCCCTCCCACCCCACGCATTCAAGGTCTAAGAACAAATTCTGCTCGTCCAGCCCACAAGCAACGGGATCCCCCCTCCTCATCTCATCGGCTGGATGATATGAATAATAAAAAATGGCCGGTTGGCCCAATGGCAAGGCGTCTGACTACGATTCATTCCCCTCTAGGAGTTTCGTGCAATCAGGAGATTCTGGGTTCGACCCCCAGGCTGGTCAAATCTTTTTGTCTCACTCAGGCACACCCCCAAACCAACAGACGAAATAGTCTCATAGGAGGGAGGAGAGGCGAGGCGAGGCGAGGGCTCTTTTCATCTCATTCGTTCATTTATTTTGTCCTATTTTTTTAGACTTCGTTTTTCTTCTTTACTCTTGCATACAACAACAGCCCGTCCACGCTTGGATTAAATAAATTAAAAATAGGACGAAGAAAGGGTGTTCGGTTGCAAACCACACACATCGCTGCTCTTTTCATTGCCGCCGTCGTCGGTCTTGATCGTTATTGTTGGTTTCCAACGACGACGGGACAATGCAACAGCATCAAATTGTCAAGTCTCGGCTAAGCATAATCGATGACAGAACTCAGCGTGACGCCAGTGAGAAGTTTGTTCTCCCCCCCTTGGGTCCTTGTATACCTGGTATCATGGGTCCCAGGCCTTTCATGCCAACTTAGCTGCGCCACAGCCAACTTAAACCCGGGTGCTGGACCGAAATGGAATTCATCTGGCGAGCGATTTCTCTTGTCTTGTGGTTACGAGCCTCGGACTCGGGGATCCCCTTGCCGACGGTCCTGGGTCAAAGACGGCATCAGGCCAAGAGAGCTCCCCGTTTGCGGCCGGCGTACGAATACGTAGACAGGTAGTAGCTCTGGAATGGGCGGTCCCCCCTAGCAGTCTGAAAGGCCGTGTATACAGCGCATAGGATTCGGACATCTCGATCCGAAGCTTGCCTGTTGCCATCGGCCCCGACTGCGAGAACAAACTTTTTTGTCCCTTGATCCTAAAGGCATTGCTCGTGTGCCGAGTAAAGCTCCCCCCTGTCCCGGCCGGCTGCACAGCTTAACCGTCGCAAAAAACGTGGCGGACCCCGCAACGCCCCGTTATATACATCGTACATCGGCCCATGCAAGTATGCTTTTCCCCCCTATTGCTTACAACAGTGTTGAAGCCACATGTATTCTAACAGCGCAGAGACGGCGTTCGAAAGACAAAGGCGTGCTTGGAGTCGATTCCGAGAACGGCCACAGGGGAAAGACATCACGGGGATGGGATGACGACCACCTACCTGCCTCTCGAGCTCTCATGGTGGTGCAACCAGTCCAGACACACACGGCTTCGCGCTCTTGATCATGCTCGACGCTCATCTTCGAAAGTTGGTGGGGTTCCGGCCTGCCTAAGCCGGGCCCGCGCGCTCGATAGCGGGCCTGAGGGGAAAGGCAGCTGGGAGAAGCTCACGGTGGCCCCTTTGGCGTGGGTTGTAAAAAAAGCCGTCATTTCCTGAAAGGCTGGAGGGAGGAGATGCGCGGAAACGCGTATTGGTTTGCCGACGAACGCCGCGGACCCGGTGTCTCCCGTAAATCACTGATACATTTGGCCGTAAAACCGGAGACGTGTTTTACCATCACTTGTATTGGCAGTCCAAAGACGCTTGCTTGCTTAGGCCCTTGGGCGGGCTGTCAGTGATACCTCCCCATCGGGATCTTGGTTCTCTCACTTCCGTGACGACCTCCTGGCTAGTCCTGTCCCCGAGCTTTATCCCATTCTTTCCCTCCCTCTTTCCTGTCTCGATCCGGGTTTTCCTTATGTGCCCATCACCGAATAAGTGTGCAGCACATGCGGCCTCTTGCGCTTGGGACTGCGGCAGGCCCGGCTCCAAAAACACTCCTCCCGAGGAAATCCCTTCTGGCAATCTAATGTTTCCGTCAGCGACGCGCTGACCGATCAATCCGCAGTCTTGGGAATATGTATGTAGCACTTTAAAGTCAAAGTGAAATTGTCGTCCTCGTACCAAAAGGGTAGCTGTCGTACCTAGACTGCCACCACCAAGCTCCTGGGAAGGGAGTTCTCGGCTTGTCGTGGCCCGGGTAGGACTCTGGCCATCATTCAAACCCTTTAGCGTCATTTCGCTTTCATTGTTACTACGCTCCGGGCCAACTGCCACGGGCCGGTGCAGTTTGTGGCGTTGATTGGCCTCGACACATCTCGAAGGATAGCCGTCGGCAATCTCCAGACCCATCCGTTTTCTACGCCCCCTTCCGAGGCCGTCGATTCGAGAAACCAATCGTTTGCGAGAACTGCATACAGCGAGCCCGACACCAGTGCCATCCACACCGGCATTCAAACATGGGACAATGCAAGAAACCCGCTCTTCCTTCTGCTGGGACAACATATGAATGTCAAGACCGAGAGTCACCCCCCGGCGCAAGCCGATGAGTGATGACCAGGTGTGCTTACTTACACGCACACAGTTTCAAAACCTGACACGCACGATGTGGTAAAGGCGAGCATGCCGGGGTTGCTCGTCGGGCTGCGCAGCCACTAACAAACCCTCCTGGCGACTTGAACCCTGCTTTACAGCTTCCCTGAGGTCGTGAAAGGGAAAAAAGCAACAACAAAAAAAACCCCCACAACAACACCAGGCCCGGAGGCCGTCCCTCCTGGACGAGGTACAGCATCCGCTGTATTGGTCGAGGTCCGCCGCCATCATCATACAGGTCACCGGTATCCGAATGCCGCGTGCTCCGTATCGCACAATATCGCCCCGCTGCTTGTGATGCCATTGCTGCTGCTGCCGCCGCCGCCGCCGCCATCGAGAGGCCGTCTGTCTCGCACAGAAAGTCTGACCGTGTAGCAAGCTTCTTGAATCTCGACGCGGACCGCCCCATCACGACGCCCCGCCGGCGGACGTAGCACCGATACCACGAGAAGCCATTAGAAGAACGATGACGGAGTGCCTCATGGTTCCCATCGGCATCACCTTTTCAACCGCCCATCTTCGAAATATTTCTTTTACTATGCTCCAGTGAATCGTACAAGGGTCGTGATTAAATTCGTATATACCCGTCCCCGGGCACCGCTATCAACGACATATCCGTGAACACGTTGAAATCCCATACACCAACCCCCCCCCCCCCGGCCCCGCGGAGCGGCTTATCAACCGCCCACTGCACGGCCAACAGCTCCGGCAATCTCCCCAAAGAGAACGCCCTTGAAGACGCTCTCGCCCATGTTCTGCGTCCAGTGCCCGGCCTTGGACAGCTTCTCCTTCCACAGCTTCTTCTGCTGCGGCGCGAGGTCCTCCCAGCTGACGGCGGGAGCGTGCGCCTTCTCGTCGTGGACGGCGGCCTGGAATTTCGGCACGGGGTCCTCTTCGATGTGTGTGGGGCTGACGAGGTCCTCACGAATGACGATCGGGGTACCCTGGAGGTCGTGGGCCTCGCCGATGAGCGACGTGATGAACTCGTTGGGCATGTTGGCGACGGCACGGCGGCCCGGGAGGATGCGCGGGCGCACGGCGCCATTACTTTCCAGCGTGATTTGAACGAGGACGGCGAGCAGTAAGACGAGGAAGGTCACGACCGAAAGCCGCGATTTTGTAAGCTTTCGCGGCTGCAGGGCGACGGCATACCGCTGCGGCCGGGGCGGGCCACCCTTGCGGATGGGGACGTCCCTGTCGGTGAACTTCTTGAGGAGGATCGAGTGCACGACGACGGTGTTCTTCATCGAGATGCTCACCAGCTTGACGTACTGGGGGCGCGCGGTGGTCTTGGGCGGGACGAAGACGGACAGGGCGACGTTGGTGATCTGCAGCGGGTGAACCTCCTTCAAGGTCGTCAGGAGATCGAAGTCGACCAGCAGGTCAATGCTCGAGTGCGCCTTATGTTCGAGCGTAAAGAGCGATATCGACCGGTCCTGGCCGACCGCGGCGACGACAAACTGCGCATTGCCAATCTTGCCGCCCGGGGTCGAGG
Organism: Colletotrichum zoysiae; assembly: GCA_030867305.1. Lineage (NCBI taxonomy): Eukaryota > Fungi > Ascomycota > Sordariomycetes > Glomerellales > Glomerellaceae > Colletotrichum > Colletotrichum zoysiae. The sequence goes on along the minus strand of MU843130.1, from coordinate 11,856 downwards.
GCGGGCTCAGGTTGCGCGCGGCGATGGTGGTGATTTGGTTCACCGAGCGGGGCAGCTTCGCCGATGCTGATAGCCGTCCCATCTCGCCCGCCTTGGTGGGCAGTCGGATGCCCAGCAAGAGAGAGCCGGCCCTCTTGGGGATGTTGGTGCCCGCCAAGATGAAGCCTGGCGAGAGGAAACGGATCGACCGGAACGTGGGCCAGGCCCCGGTGCCGTCCTCGTTTATCGTGTAGACGAGATGGGGACCGTCGACTCCGGACTTTGTGACCTTGATTATGAAGAGTTCGCGCTCGTCGCAGTAGGCTACTTGGAACTCGTCCTCCCCGGTCTGGACGACGTCGATGTCCATGGGCTCCTTTGTGATGTCCAGCCTGCCTCTGACCTTGGGGGCAGCTGCGCTCGCGGGCGAGACCTCGAACAATGCAATCTGCGACTCCTTGGCCAGGCCAGTCGCCACAGCGCCGAGCTGAGGCTTCTCGCCGAATGGCGCAGAAAGCCGCAGGACTCGCTGGTAGGCGTCTTTATCGATCTCGTTGTGCTCGAAGAGGGCGGTGCGCGCAAGCTCAGCGACGGTCACGCTGGGCGCATTGGCACCGGATGAGGAGCGCGCCTTGCTCTGCTCGACGCCGAAGACCCGGAAGTGCTCGTTCTTGCCCTTCTCGACGTCGGCGGGGCTCGAGTTGATGCCGGCGTAGACGTAGCTCGTCCGGCCCTTCTTGGGACCGACAGCCAGGGTCATGACGCTATCCTCATTGCGGCTGAGGTCCGCCTCGCCGCTGATGCGGAGCTCGTCCTTGGTCGAAGCGTCGATCACCGTCTGTCGCGCGGGAGAGATATCAGTCGCATGTCGCGCAAGAGGTAGTAGGGAGGACGGGGTCAGCATACAATCTTGTTGGCGACGCCGCTTCTGTTGGCGCCGCCGCCGCCGCCAACAATGAGGCGGTTCGCATCCTGGGGGTCAAACTCGCAGGCGTAGGGGAGGTAGTCGAGGGTGATCTTTGCAGACTCGAAAGGGGGGGCCATGTTGGCGAAGCTGAGGAGGGAGGGTGTCTCTTGGCGGGGAGAAATGTCCCTGCGGTTGTCTGGAGTACGGACGGTCAGGGGGGTTTTAGGAAGAATTTATTGTCGAGTACCCGTGGTCTGTCAAAGAAACATGGTTGTCGGAGTTTTAGTTGCACAACGTGGACAAAAGCGCCGTGATGCTGGAAAATGATGACGTTGGGAGCTGTTGAAGGGGGAAAATCCAAGTTGGCCAGATATCCTTTGCCGAGTCGGGGGGGTCAAGCTCCCTTCAGGGATACCTACCTAAGCAGCTTTCCACGTGTTAGCGTTGGCGCCAGTATGTACTATGTATGTGTTGCTGGGAAGCTTTGCTGGGGCGGCACTGGGCTAGCAGCTCTGGCAAGCGAGGTTCCAAGGCTGCAGACATCCCTGTCTGTCCTCCTCCATCAGTGCATCGCATCAGTGCATTCATTAGGTAGGTAGCAACCTCCCCCGTTATTCCCAGTCTTGGTCTCCTTTCCCCAGGAACAGCTGATCCGATCGACAGGCATGCAACCCCGTTCCAGCATGCAACCAAGGTACTATCTATCCAGTTGTTTCCTCTTGGGTCGCACGAGTACACATAATAGTGATGCAGTCGGGAAAGCACAGTATACGCATTATGCCCAATACTCGACACAATAACAAAGTCAAGTCTCCATGTGGGTAGAAACACAATACCATGGACATGGAATATCGTGACTAAACCTAGAGCTTTAGATTTGGCATGCAACGGTAGTATTTCATCCGATTGTCAATGACAGCAAACAACAGATGGATACGAAAGAAGGAAAACAATCTCTTTGCTTCATCAATCAATCTTGGTACCAAAGAACTGGTTCCCGATCGTAATTATCATTGCTGAAAGCAGACGCCGGTCGCCACTTCCCCAAACGCTGGTAGAATATGCTGTCCCGATTCCCATGCCGCCGTGTACCCTCACCGGCAAGATGCACTGGTACCATAGCCTCCTTCATCCATCCATCCTCCGAATCCACCACTCGGTCAAGACTTTTTTTTTGGTCTTATTGTGCAGATGATCATGGCCCCTGTTCCTTGTTTATTGACCTGTGTAGAACTGGTACAGGCCGTGGGGCGGCAAGCCTAATGTAGCAGCCTCGCTGTGAAAGTCCATGTTGGCCAACTTGTTCGACTCCAGTGGACGGATGGTCTTGCCGTCAGGTGAAGACGACTCTGGATCCCGACGGGTCTGTGACGGCGGAGCCCGTTGTACCCACCGAGTCTGCTGAGACTCGAAGCGCTGGTGCTGAAATTCGAACGACTGCTGCTCGTGCAGAGAGACCTGAGGCTCGGATGTATGGCCCCGGGTCTGAACTTCAGGCTGGGGTCTGGTCCCATCTTCTTCCTGCAGGTATTGTTCTCGGCGAGCACGAGCGCGCTGACGCCTCTTCTTGCCCATCTCGTTGCAATCGTGGCATACCTGGTCCCTGAGAGGCGTATGCTGGGGCTCCTGACGATAGATGCATATGGACTCGTGTGTACCCTTGCACTTGAGGCAGCGGTAAGTGACACACTCCATGTGGCCACACGAGTACGTGTAAAAGACGTTCTGGCACATTTTTTTGATTCTGATGTCTGCTTCTACAAAATGTAAACATGCGAGAACCACGACATGTGACAGAGTGGCTGAAGGGGGTTTACCTAGTTTGTTCGGAGGAGAAGGGGTTGTAGTTCTTTATGTCTAGAATACTGTTGGAATAATATGGCTGGATGAATTTGACTGAATATAAGCGAGTATATGGCGAATCAAGAGGAAAGGGTTACTATCTTCGGGTATTGATAGAGGGAATCTTGTGGCGGCGAGGGTTCGTTTGCAGCGCTGAGCCTTGGAAGGAACGAGTTTGCCTGAAACTGCAGAAAGGGCTCGGTATTGGCTGTAGCTACGGTCGGAGATCTGAAGCATATCTATTCCTCGTGGTGATACTTGTTCCCGACGATACGAGACTCCCTCAGCTCTGACAGTCTGCAGGGATGATATCTGGCTGTGGTCGACTTCTGTAAAAAAGGTTAGCCGAGTATGCGTAACGAGTGTCAGGCTAGGATGTGCGAGGAAGGGGCGAAGGCTCCAAGACCAAGTCAATAAGAAACCGTGGGTTAAGATGTTGTCCAAAGTGGATGTGAGAATTATACCTGGCCTGGTGATCAAGGCGTGTGAATGTCGAGAGGTGTGTGCCTCTTGCGTGGAGCGATGCCTTCCTTCTTGCTGTCAAAATGGGTCAGCAGGTGACATTGCGCTACTGATGACTGTGTGCTGTTTGGACGAAGTACTGTGAGGATGTCAAGTAATCTCGTATCGGAAATGGGGTTGCTTGGGGTCAGAGAGGCGGAGCGTCAAGCAAGCCCTGGTGCGAAGATGCATGGGTTTACGACATAGATCAGTGGGCGTGGGGTCGAGATGGAAGCCAAGGTTGCGATGTCGGTTGAGCAGTAGTGGTTGGGAAGGTGGTTTGCCGTAGAGACCGAGAGATGGCCCGGGATGGAGAGAACGCACCTGCTTCTCCGTGACGGAAAGGGTAGCAGGCCTGTCTTTTGAAGTCGCGCTACCTACTCAAGATCAGGGTCTGAGGTGGGGGATGGAGCCAGAACGGCAAGAAAAGGCCGAAAGGTGTCTGTTTGTCTTCAGAAGGGCTCGTCCTGTCCTGTATGTAGGAAGGAGGAATAAATATGGCGAGGTGCTCCTGCGCGGAGGATCGCCGTCGGGATTGATATGTAGCTGGCGCACCTTCTGTCTTCAGACGAGAGAAGGGAGGAAGGAGCCGACAACGCGGCGCTTTCCTTTCTCGTGGAGGATGGTTGGTTTGGCTTCTCGAAGAGCCTCGGCTGCTCTGCCGAAATCTCAAACAGAGGCACAAAGTGATACTATCATCAAGGTCAAATAAACACCCGCGCATCTCATTCATCCTAGACACGTCCCGCGGGAAACAACAATTCTACAGCGGTCCGGAAGTATCAAACCGTATATGACACGCAACCGGACCTTGTCGCTACACCAAACATCAAACTAAACGGTGGAATGAACAATTTCAAATCGTATTCTCATCAGCTTGCTGCTACAGCACCGCAACACCTACACAGTACGCCTCACCCCGGACCTCAACTCCTACACACTCTCCGTTTCCGCTCCGCTTCCTAATCCACGAGGATCTTTTCCTCCAGTTGGCCAAACCGCTCGTAGAAGCTCTCAAACAACTTGATTGCGTGCTCGACGTCGGCGCTGCCGCCCGTTTCGCGGATCGAGTGCATGCTCAGCTGGGGGTTGCCCAGGTCCAGCGTCCGGACGCCGAGCTTGGCGCTGAGCATGGGGCCGATGGTGCTGCCGCATGGCGAGTCGTTGCGCACGACGAACAGCTGCAGCGGCACGCCGGCAAGGCGCGCGCACTCCTGCAGCAGCACGATGCCGGGGGAGTTGGTCGCGTACCGCTGGTTCGCGTTGACCTTGATGACGGTGCCGCCGTTCATGGCCGGCTGGTGGCTCGACTCGTACTTGCCGGCGTAGTTGGGGTGCACCGAGTGGGCCATGTCGGCGGACACGAGGAAGGAGCGCGAGAGCGTCTGCTCGTAGGCCGTCGACTCGTAATCGCCGTCGTGGGAGACGGCGACGTAGGATCCGTCCGACGCCGTGTCGCGGCTGCCCGGCAGCGAGGCGAGGCGGCGGAGGACGGCGGGGAGGAGGTTCGAGTTGGCGCCGTGGGCCGAGGTGGAGCCGATCTCCTCGTGGTCGAAGCAGGTGACGAGACGGATCGTCGTCTCGTTGTCGAGGACGTCGGGCTCGCGGACCGAGGCGATGAGGCCCTCGACGGAGCAGTACGTCATGTTGAGGTTGTCGAGACGGGCCGAGAAGATGAACTCGTCGTTGAGGCCGCCCAGGCACGACTTCTGCACGTCGTACAGGACCAGCTCGAAGTCAATGACGGCCTCGGGCTCGACGTCGGCGTGGGACGCGATGACGTCGAGGATGTGAGGGTGGTGGCGCTCCGTCATGGCCTTGAGCGGCCTGAAGTCCTCCTCCCCCTCGGCGGCGGCGGCGGGCTGCTGGGCCGGGGCGCCCTTGTTCAGCTCGGCGGTGGCCAGACCGGCGATGGGGAACAGCTCGTTCTCCTTGTTCGGGTCGAAGGTGGAGCTGCGGTCGAGGTGGATGGCCAGGGTGGGGATGCGCAGCAGCGGCTTGTCGACCTTGATCAGCTTCTGGACAAAGTTGCCTTGGGCGTCCTTGACGAGCACGCGGCCGGCGATGCTGAGGTCGCGGTCGAACCAGCTGTGCCAGATGCCGCCGCCGTAAGTCTCGACGCCGACCTGCAAGAAGCCGACGTTGCTCTTCCTGGAGACGGGCTTGATGCGAAGGGTGGGGGAATCGGTGTGGGCGCCGATCATGGCGACGGGGTTGCCGGGCTTCCACTTCTTCCCGATGGCGAAGGCGACGATGGACGAGCCATTTCGGGTGAGGTAGTACTTGCCGCCGGGTTGCAGCGTCGAGTTCCAGGAGTCGCGTTCCCTGATCTTTTTGAAGCCGGCCTTCTCGAGACGGGCGGCGGCGGTGGCGCAGGCGTGGTAGGCTGGTGGAGAGAGCGGGCGGGCGTTAGTCGGGGAGGCATCTTGGATTGTTGCATTGGATGTTTACGGGTCATTGTCAAAACTCACGTGTAGGAGAGGCGTTGACGAAGTCGACAAAGTCGAGGGCAGCAGCCGGGGGAGCCATTGTGCGGGCAGAGGTCGAGAATGCAGCGCGGGAATGGAGGGGTCGAAGGACGGTGAGGGACGCAATGGCGGGGTTCTTGTTGGGTGTGGCGATGTTTCGGCACAAGAAGGCGGTGACGGATAGCATTTACGAATGGGTCGCAAGGACGCTTGTTGTTTGACGGCGGTCCTGTCCCGGAGAGAGAGGCAGGCAGGCAGGCAGGCAGGCCAGTGGTTAGTACGATGGATGATGGTGAGCTTCCGGCCGGAGTGGTTTCGTTATCGCGTGTCGTCAGAGGTAACCCCGACGTTGATCCGGCGCCGAAGCCGGGGTTGTCTCCCTCACCTGCCCAAAAGGACAGAGCTGCGCTGCACTGCGAGCCTGGCTCGCTCTAGTGGCTCTGGCGGCGTCGTAGTGTAGGTAGGTAGGTAGGTAGGGTAGGTACCTAGGGTAGGTGGGTAGGTACACTAGGATCGGGTCTTGCAGAGCCACAGCCAGACCCGGTACGTACCTGCATGCATCGGATAGCCTGTAGTCAGTCTCTGTAGTGTATACGGAGTAGGTAGGTAGGTAGGTAGGTAGGTATTCACAGACTAAGTTCAGTGATGGCAGGCCAGGCCAAGGCACAGTCAAGGCGGAGCGAGGCGAGGCGAGGCGAGGCAAACTCACTCCATCTACTCTACCGAGTAAGTTATGTATGTATGTATGTATGTATGTAGCTACTGGTAGGCAATCCAGACATACTACGAATACCTCACCTCCCTGAGTAAGACCAGACAGACGGATTACGCTCGGATAATGGTACAACAAGAATCAATGCTGGGCTGGGTCCCCACCGCGGCTCTATCCCTCCCCCCCTCCTAACCAGAGTTCTCCTCCAATATATTAAATATCCGATCCAGAGGCGAATCCGACTCAGTAGTTCCCGTTCTTGTTCGTCTGCCGTGTCTTCGTCGGGCCGGTTCGCTTCGGCCATCAACTTGAATTCCCGTGGAGCTTACTTGATCCCTATCGGGTAGGGGATTGGGCCTTCCCCCCTGCATGCTATGCTATGCTGGCTGGCAGACGATCAGGACGACATGATGAGCAGAAAAGAAAAGAAGTGGGAGAGAAAGTGGGAGAGAAAAAGAGAGAGAGAGAGAGGAGACAGGCAAGAAGCAAGACAAAACAAGGCACACGTACGGATACAAGTGGCGGCCAAGTCGACGAGACCCAACCCATGTCGACCTGGCGTTGCAGCACGACAGATACGGAATCAACCCCCCCTCCCCGGCTCTGCAGATCACAGGGGCTTCCTGAATGTACCCACCCACATGTACCTACTTCCTGATTATGTACCTAACTACCTACCTACCTACTTCCCGTACGTGGTGTGTATGTATGTGAACTACCGGTGGATAGGTAGGCGGGTGGTATCTGTCTGTAAGGGTACGTACGTACAATACAGCCAGACTTGCCCGCGCATGACCGACTGCGGGCGGCGGCATCTATCAACGAACTGCCATCCATACATACCTTGACTTCTCGTCCTTCCTTTTCGTCTTGCCAGCTTGTAAGATTGATTGATCAAGGAGAAGAGAGAGAGCGAGGGGAGGGGGTCGGGTGGTATAGCCAGCATGCAAGCCTACTTGGATACTTATAGCACATGGTGAAACTGTCCCTATTCCCTTCCGGAGGACCAGACCTGGAAACCCCCCCCCCCCCCCCCCCCCTGGGTGCTCCGTACGAGACTACATACGATCATGTACGAATACCAGTTGAGAAGAGCCAAGCTTATTGGCGTGATCTCAAAGCCATCTTTTCACCCTAGGGATGCCCTGCAGGCCCTCGTCTGTGCGCTCCGTACCTCACCTCACCTCCCTCCCTTCTCCAGTCTCTACTCATACTGCTGCCCCCCCTCCCTCCCCACTCCTACAGCGTACGCATATGTACAGGTATGCGCGTGTGAGAGAGTGAGAGTGAGAGAGTAAAAGAGGGAGTGTGTATGTGTGTGTGTGTGTGTGTGTGTGCGCGCGAGAGAGAGAAGGAGAGAGAACCCCCCCAAAGGTTCGCCAGACCTCTCGTCCCACCTACTTTCGCTCCCGGCCGGCGAGACTTTTTTGTGTCAAGACGGCCCCGGAGCCCGGCGCTGCTCTCCCACCCTCCCTCGATCCTGCACGGCCGTCGTCGATTAGCACCGCGACCGCCGCTTTTTCTTGCTGCCCGTTTTCTTGCCTCCCGCCCTCTTCTTGCTGCCCGCTCATCCTCGTCAACGACAAAACTAGCGAGCGGGGGTGTTCCATGACTGACGCGACCCCCCCCCCCCCCCCCCCCCCCCCCCCCCCCCCCCCCCCCCCCCCCCCCCCCCTCAAGCAAGTGAGGCGAGTGAGAGGCGGCTGACCTTCCGGACTCGACGTCCAGCGGCTTTCGGTTCATTTATCTTACGAGCTAAAGGGTTCCGTTGTGTCGACGCACCGAGGCGTCTCGAAAGAGGAACCCCCGACCACCGGCCGTGCGCTTCGCAGGGGCTGGGCGGCGCTGAACAGTCCATTGATTGTTTCCCGGCCCTGCTGTGTATTTTACTGGCGCTGCACGTTGGGCGCATGGGTTCTGTGTTGCGCAAACGTAGGGACGAACCGCGCTTGAGGCTTCTCCTCCCCCCCCATTCTCCCAGACTTCCAGAAGGCAAACCTGTCTCTCTCGCGTGTCCTGTCAAGCGGGAAGAAGCTCACTCACGGGAGCCAAACTGTTGGATCAGTCGAATTCCGTAAAAATGTAATCCCCCCCCCTTCGACATTAAATTCCCGGCTGGTAGCCCCACCAGCGACGACCCCTCGATGGCGGTCTCTGTCCCATCAGACAACCCTCCCGGCAAACATGAAAACCAGTCTCTAGGCCATTTGCCCATTCGGGGGGGCAATCAAAAAGCCTGCTTGCCAGTGTTCTGTGAGGGGGGGGACAGAGACAGAGAGGACTGCCCAAATGAGACGAAGACAGAGGTGGCCGCCTACCGAGATTTGTGCCAATCAAGGGGGCCCCCCTTCATTGAGCCACTCGGCCAGGGTTGGGCCTTGTTCGCGGACGGGCACCCACGCTCCCGTCGGTCACCCCCTTCATTGATGATCCTCTCAGAGTGTGGGCATCCGGATATATTTTGGGACAAAAGTGAACGGCTCAATGTGTCCGTACGAATACCTACCTAACCCCCGAGAAGCATGACCGAAAGCTCGTTTGGAACATTGCGTCCAAGGGTCCTCCTGTCTTGGCGTGTGCTGCTCGATGGCATGACGAACACGACGTACAACTAACTTCCTACGCGTCCACTCCCAAATCTCACTCAGCCAAGCCATGCAGCTTCAACGTCGGTCGATGACGGACGCGATAGGGGAGCTTTTTTTTGCATATGCCCACCATACCTACACACTTGGATGATGGGTGGATCATAGCCTCGACCCACATCTCTTCGGTTCGTCGATTTGGGTATGGCGATGAGACGTCGTTGACTGTATCGGCAGACCACGTACTACCTACCTATATAGAACTGCCGTCCGTACTGCTCCGTTTCTTTGTTGTTCGTGTCTTACTCCAATAGCGGCAACCGGAATGCTGGTGGCTCTTGTCGCCGGCTCGTGCAGTCCGTTGCACGCGCCAGGCTGAGCGAGGCGAATGGCGGCTAGCCATCTCCGTCGCGATGTCGATTTTGACTCCAGCCTGGGGCTCATCAATGCATACATGTGTGTTTGTGTGTGTGTGTGTGTATAAGTCTCTTTGCCGTGACGCCATTCCTCGATTTACCCCTCTATCCCCCCCCCCCCCCCCCCTCCAGAGTAAGACATAATCCCACACTCATGCCTATGATGGCCACCGATGAGTGTCGTTTGTCTCTTACGTAGATGTCGATCAACACCACCCATCCGGTTCCTGGCCGGTGTTGTTTTTTCCCCTTTGCGCAGCATGACAAGGGGACAGGGGGCATCTTAACCAGTTTGTACGCAGTAGCTCCCGCACTGGCAATTCGAAACTTTGCCGGGAAGAGGGGGGGGGGGGGGGGTCCCTCTGCAGATCGTAAGAAGGGTAAGTGGGCTGTTTGACTTGCTGGCAGTATGCTTCATGTTATTGTATGTCTTGCAAGGTCCCGTTTCGACCTCGACCTCGACCTTGAGAGAACAAGAAAGGGGAGAGGGGGGGGCAAGAGGGAAAAAAAGGACGATCGCATAGGCGCGGCTCGAGTGCGTTGGCTGCATGGCCGTCACCCGTGCCGTTCAAGCGGGACGAAGGCGTAAACTCCAACGACACCGAGATCCTGCTTTCGTCCCTATCAAAGCTCCATCTCACGCGTCAAAGAGCTCGCCACTAGAGCCCCCCCTCCCCCATCCGCAGGATGTGGAGGAGGATGAGAGCACAGAGGCCACATAACGGACACCGAGCGCGCCAACGGCATTGGCAACGTTTGGCAGGAGGACGGTTACCTGCAAACATCGCTGTCGGAATCTTGAATCACCTCCAAAGTGCAAAAGGGGAGAAGAAGGGTTTCCTTCCAATCATGAATTCCCCTCGGGCGAAAAGCATAACGGCTGGCTGGCTGGCTGGCTTGCTCTGTAGATGCCGTACTGCGTTGACCTTTTCCGAACCCGTTTTCGCCTTGCGCCCCCCCCCCCCCTTCTTTCCTCCAGACGCTCCTTCATATCCATGGATGGGCTCCGTCAATAGATGCCGTCTCACGGTCCAACGTTGGTTGCGATGCAGGTACAGTATGACACACTGATTCTGGTGGGCGAACGAGGACGACGACAAGGCGGACCGGACCACGCGCGCAGTCGCTGAAATGCATGCACCGCACACCACCGCCTGCTTGGTATGACAGAAGTGTATGGGGTCTTTTCTTTTCTTTTCTCCTAGTAGGTTTCTCGTCTTTCCTTCTTTCATTTCCATTTGCTTTTTTCTTCTTCTTCTTCTTTTTCGATCCCTCCCCCTGGGCGCGCAGGGTAAGCTGGTATGGCATGACCCTGCACATGCTTTATGTACACTTTTTGTCCATGGTTGTTTGCCATAGCAGTACGGATACTACGTAGGTAGGTACGCCTCCCACTAAACCTTTTCGCTGGCGGCGCCACCTGGATCCCGTGGGCCCCCCCTGGTAGCCACTCGAGATGGGGGAGGCGGGGAGGGGTTCCCGGTGCATAGGTACCCTATGTTTCCTGCACTAGACTACCCGTAGGGCGGCGGGAGACCACGCTTGATGATGTTGTTCCCTCCCCCCCCCCCGATTTGCCCGTCGCGTTTTATCTTATTTTATTATTATTTTAATATGCTGGGCGCAAGCCTTCCTTCCAAGCAGCTTCTTGGCCCTCGACTGGCCGTGAGAAGCAGCCGTTCCCCTCGTAGAGCATCGGGCTAAACGGTGCATGATATGTGCAAAACGAGACGGCCATTTGCTGACCCGACAATCTTGCCCGGCTGAGATGGCTAGAGTTGGACCCCTGGCGTTGATCGCCTCGAGGCACGGAGAGCCAATGGAAGCCCTAGCACTGGTCGACCACCTTGCAGGATCATGAACGGGACATACACACACACACACAGAGAGAGAGAGAGAGAGAGAGAGAGAGTCCGGGCCAAGAAAAGTTCCCCCCCAGCTTGTCAGCCAGCTTTGTCTGTGGCGACAAAATTTCCCGAGCCAGCTTTCCTTTTCGGCCCCGAGACACACATGGTGTACTCCAAAGGTCGCGCGGGCTTTTCAAGACGTTTGTACGAAAGCGAGCTCAGCTGTAAAAGCAGCTCCCTTTGTTCCGGGCATCATTGGAGAGCTGCTGCTTCGTCGCTCATCAAGGGGTGGGGGGTCTGGTTGATAGTGCCGTTGTACACCTGTTGGGCTGAGGTGACCCGGACGAGGCAGCGCCAATGGGGGGGGGGGGGGGGGTGGTGTGTGGGGGTGGGGGGATCAACTCGACCCGAGACTGGTCTGCTGTCAGCCACATGTTGCGCGCATCGACTCTACGTTCGCTCGCCTCCCCGTCCCTCGTCCAGAAGACTGGTCGAACAAACCGACCCCTCCCCCGGGCGTGCAGCTATCGCACGCCATCATCGTCGTCTAGTTTGAGCGCCGGCCACCTGATGGAAGGGCACTGGACAACTGGCTGGCA
>MU843129.1:0-31781 GCA_030867305.1 Colletotrichum zoysiae | reverse complement strand
CCCCCCCCGGCCCCCGGACACGATGCGTCAGGGACGGCGTGGGTTGGAGCGACCAGTCCCGCCGCACTCACGCGGAACAAGTTCGTGGCCACGTCACGCGGCGGAGGCCGGCCTGGTCGCGCGTCGCATCGACGAACGACACGCCTGCTTCCGAGTGGGAGGATCCCCGTAGAGCATTGAGCCCGCCACCGTCAGACGACGACGCTTCTGGAGGGAACACGCCAGTCCTGGCGAGACCCCGAGAACGGAGAAAACAAGGTCCATAGGACCAAAAAAAGGTAAAAGAAAAAAAGAACCAGGGTGGAAAATCCTCCGCGTACGATAAAGACAACTGCACTCGTACCGGAAGAAGCCTTACCAAAACACCCGCACAGCAGCAGGATGAACGAGAAGCCCCCCCCCCCGTCCCGAATTCGTACCTCTCGCCGTTTCAGGAATCCCCCTCCGCAACACATCTCCCAGGCCCGCCGTACATCTATCTCCCCAAGAGAATGACTGAACCTCTCCGGCGACGCCCAGCAAACGCGCCAGGCGAGCTCGACGTTTCGACTTTCCCAGGGCACAGGCTCCTACGCCTCGACAACTTCGCCTCCCCCCCCCCCCCATCCCAACAAAATCGAGCGGGTTACCAGGCATCAAGGGCCGTCCCCGGGGTCCCAAATGAGGCCTCATCTCCAGAAACCGGGTCCCCGTCAGCGCTGCGCCCTCGGAGGCCCGGAGTCCCTCCGAAACCTTATTTCCCGCGTCGTTACGTGGCATTGAGAAGCAGGCCAGGCCGAGGCCAAGGTTCGGACAGCGATTGGGTGGGATGACGACGAGCCCGCGCGCCCCCTTTGGCTGCCAATATCCCGACATTAAATGACATTGAATAACCTACTCGACCGGTCTCGTCGTGGGGCGACGACACGGCTGACCTTGTCCAAATGTAACATCTTGTGTTGAGTACCGGGCATGATGTATATACTCGGTCCCCTCCCCTCCCCCGTCCGTCTGGCTGTGTTGGCGTATCACTGTGTATGCGACCCAGGGCTGCCTTGGACGTATATCCCAGTAAACTCAGTCTACCCCCTGACGCCAAACTCCAGCCGAGGGAGGGCAGAATAGCCATACGCGGCGCATCAGCCCCTTTTACAAGAGATGAACATGGTGCCAAAACTGTAATGATTCATGTATCCTCGCGGGGGGGGGAGGCGGGGCGGCACGACCGTAATCTACACAAGGCTGTGTCAGGGGGGGTTGCATAGTTGTCCCCTTGATATCTTGTCGACCTGGGAAATAGCAGCACTGTGCTGGTTATGAAGAGCGATGGGGAAATGGGAAAATATCCAGCATCGACGCATTCGTCTTTGGTTGATCATGGCACCCGGCCCGTTTTCGAAGAAGCACGAAACAATAGATATCGCATCAGCTTTCCATCTCTGGTTTATTCCATCCAGGACATCTCTCCGGATTTCGACTAATATAGCAGAAAGGGGAGCGCAAACATACCGCAATATATGCACCACCATCCATGCCCGACAAGGCTTGCCCCCGAAGATCGCCCCTTCACTCAAAAACGGACGGGGGGCATTTTAACAATCACCAGCCAGCCGTCTGCCCTTTCTCGAACGTTGTGGACTCGGAATTTAAGCCGTATTCTCGCCTTTTTGAGACAGTCGCTAAGAGGAGACGGACCGACCCGATGACCCGCGGGCAAGGCGGGATCCGCGGCGGAGATATTGCTCCGCCCACAAGATGCTCTCTCTCTCTCGATTCTTGAATGATATATGAGCGAGCATCACGAAGAACCTGGGGGGGCGGCCGCCGCTAACCACTGGGCCAGGCAGGCCACGGAACCCAGGTTCTCTGCGTCGTCCTGGCAAGCCGACCGGGTCTTTTGGCAAAAGGTTCCCTTCTGCGGTCGATGCATCCATTTCGCTCCGGCGCCCCCCCCGAATTACCCCGACCCCATCCGAGTCGCGCGTCGTCGGATACCCGCCCAGCGGCTCCAGACGTAATTTCGCCGGTCTAATTGCAAATCGACGTTCGAGGCTGCAAGCGGCGCTTGCACTTCATCTGCAGAGTACATAACCCCACCTAACAGATTCACAGTCTCGGCTTTTCCTCCTCGATGCTGGAATCCGGCTGAAGCTTTGCTGGCAAGCCCGCCGACCTCATCAGTCCCTCATACCACCCGCAAGGCAAAAGAGGGGGGGGAGAGGCCCATTCCAGGACCAGGGCGACGACGTGTTGATCGTCCCTAAACATGCACTGGCGCTGTTTATGCCGTTCGGTTCGGACGATGGGGGGGAGATCTTGCCGCCCTGCCGCCCTCCCCACCCCTCCTCCCGCACCTGCACGCGGCGTTCGCATGTCCAAGCGCCGATTCGAGGTCAAAGACGACAGTAGGTACCTGAACGTATCTGCCCTCGAGTGGCTGAACCATTTTCTCCTGTACTATATCGTACACGTGGCGAAATCGCCTGAAACGCTACAAACATAGTTAGTTTCCCGAGTAGATGGGAGAGCTTGCGGAAAGACGAGGTGGGCACGGACGACGAAACGGGGGGGCAGCCGTGGGTTGACAAAGAGATGAGGGAAACATCGGGAAATGACCCCCCACCATACTTCACGCGAAAGGGTTGTGGCGGGCTCGTACGATGTAGTGCGACGCGATGTTGCTTTGGTGAGCGACTAGGCGCGCCGGCGATGATGTCCTGGATAAGCGCTCAGACTGCTCGCATCGTACAAATCGCGAGCCGTCGACAGATGTGGCAACACGGGCTGGCATGCTCGTCATGCACTTTGGTCCGGTGATGGTAGAGCTCGCCATCCCCCACCACTTCGATACGATCTTGGTTGTATTCAAACGGCCGTGCGAGGGACGGCACAGAAATATCCACTCCGCAACCTACCTCCCTAGGCAGGTACGAGGATAGGTATGCTTCTCGCTTCCGAATTTCGTGCATTTGTGACAGCGGGCTCTGCTTACTGGGAACGCCGAGGCGAAGCTGCGCGCAGCATGGGTTTGCGGAAGCTATCAATCCCCTGCACATGCGTTGTGAAGCAGTCGTGCATTGGGCGCAAGGAAGGGGCGGGCTTGTCATCACAAGCGAAACGTGATATTAGAGTCGAGCTGCAGATGCTCCGCTGTGGCCAAAAGGGACCGACCTGGGCCGGCGGCCGCCACCCATGTACCGTGGCTTGACCGAGGTCCGTAGAGCATGTTCAGTGTGGTGTTGTCTGTAATCGCATAGTCCCGCAGCCCCTAGCGAGGCTTCAGAGCTCACACCAAGAAGCCACGGCTATATCGTCGTTCGGTGTAAATTCCAGGAGGTGCGGGTGGCGTCTGGTTGTTGTCGGGTGTGGGACATGTGGTGGAAGGCGGCCGTCTGATGAATACGGGCCGGGCATCAGCATCGGGTAGTCCAACCTCTTCAACCCCTGGTGGTTCCGTTGAGCAAGCGGCAGTCTGGAACACTTAATAGCGGGCCTCGCGGTCTTTGGACACGGCGTGTTGTAACCCGACAGTTACAATTAGTGTGCAGTAATTAGCCGCTGGATAACTACCTGGGCGCCTCGTCAATTTCTCCATCGGACACCTCTCATCCGTCTGGCGGGCCTTGCCGCGGTTTCTGCACGTCTGTTCACATGCGTGTGTGAGGGTGTTAGATTAATGTGAGCCGATGAGCCCGGGACAGACATCCATCCGGACAGCCCCACTCCCCGCGATGTTTGCTCTCCAGATGTGCCCTGGCCATGTCGCAAGGGACATGTTCCTTGTGCCTGGCCGTTGGACTGTAAGAACACTGGGTCGAGTTGGGTAGTATGGTACGGAATACGGCCCCATCTCCGAACGAGAGAGCCAACTTCACAAGCAATCCCTGACCGCGCAAGCAAGATTGGATGCCGTACAAGCCACTCACTCGGCAGGCTTGCAAGCCTCCGGCGCGCCGCCGCATCGGCTTGCGCCTCCTGATAATCTCACACAAGCTTCATTCCCACTGGTCTGCACTAGTCAGATGCGCCGTTGATATACGATGGTCCCGTCATCAGACGCAAAAGGATGATGGCCGTTGGGACTTTTCACGAACCGCCATGATTCCCGGTCGTTTGGAG
The DNA here is from genome assembly GCA_030867305.1 of Colletotrichum zoysiae. NCBI lineage: Eukaryota > Fungi > Ascomycota > Sordariomycetes > Glomerellales > Glomerellaceae > Colletotrichum > Colletotrichum zoysiae. Next base: position 27,683 of record MU843129.1, on the reverse strand, counting down.
ACTGCCTCGGCTGTTTTCTTAGCACGGCATCTTTATCCGATCCCCCAAAGTCGTTCATCTGACGCGCCATTGACGAAACATGCTTCCAGAAGAGCAATATCTCCGCGAGAGTTTGAGGTAGCAGGCCAGCCACACTCGAATGGCTGTTTCGGTGTCGGGCCGTATGCTTTTGGCAAGCACTTCCGGCGCCCAATAGCAGACGTGCCAATTTGAGACGTTGGGCATATCTCTCGGCTAAGCGACGTTGTAGAGCTGACGGACCGTGAGACGTGAGAGTGTGGTTGCGGCGTAGTAACTAGAAACCGGAAGGTGAAGACGCATAATCCGTCGTCCGTGCCATGCAACCTCCAAGGCAAGACGCGGGTTCCTGGGTCCGGCGAACAGACAGTGACTAATGATCCGCCTCTCGGGAGGTCACATTGGAAGCAGACGGGGGAGCCAATGCGAAAGTGGCCAATGGCTGAATTCGATAAAGGCTCCTGGTGCGGGAGTCCCACGGAACATCCGGCTTGTGGGTTGAGCGAGATGAGGAAGCGAAGTTGGCTTGTTGGAACCGAGGAGACTGTCGAGTCCTGGGCCGCACGCATGCAGGGCGGACCAATCAGAGGCGTGCCAGATGAAGCAAGCGTGCAGGCGCGGTTGCGGGGAGCAGCGAGGCGCGCAATCTCCATCCAAGTCCAAGATACTATGTAAACTATCCTCTCTGTGATGTCGTGCCTGCGTCTGCTACATACCTAGGTACCCGTCGTCGGACCAGGAGCACATGTCTCTTGGCAGCTGCAAGACCTTCGGATGTGTGGGCATTGAAATGTGTGCTGGAAGTTTCCTCTCTTTCTTTTTTCGTGGCTTGTTTCTGGTCGATCAGCGGCGGGCGTGTGGTGACACGACACTCGTGGAATGTGCATCAAACTTGCAACAGAGCATGACACGATGGCATGGGCGACACAAGGTTGACGGCGGTTTCCTCGAGTTTCGACTCCTGACTCACTTCCACTTCGCAGCACCCGATGATCGAGAGAAGGAAGCCGGATGTGCTTCAACTTCAGACAATAGACACGACTGGCTGTCTTGTCTGGGATTCCCATGTTGCTACTCTCATACGCTGACTAGACGATAGGTACGTCGGAAGCTTTGACCTCAAGATGGCACGGCTGACTGGAAGCGGCAACTCGAGGAACGAAAGGTTATCATTTGGGGGGGACAAACCCTTGGTCCAGACACTGCCTACATAGTAAGGGCATTTATCGTGCTTTCTTTGGATGCATACAGCAGGGGGAAGGTCCTTGTTAGTGCGCGTGCACAGTCCATTGGCACGGCATATGTGGTGGCCTGTATACATTGTCATTTCTGCTAGACACGACGTAGGGTGACTGACCGACCACTGACAGTAGATGAAGCTAGTGTCGGTAAATCACTGCAGTGCTTACTGGGGCCGTGATGCTGCGCTTCTTGGGGCTGAGGACCGGGAGGGCAGCCGAGAGAGCGCGGGGATCGACAGCTTTGCCTGTGCAATAGTTCGTAGAGGAGAATATAAAGGTAAGGCGATGATAAGACATTGCGACACTCGAGGCCATAGCACAAGTCATACATACTGGTTGGTGTCTCGAGCCCGTGGAAGACACGACACAATGCGCTGTTGTGAGTCGTCGGTTGGATCGTTCGCTGTAAGCCTTACACCGGAGACGTAGGTAGGGGCCCTGTACGTAAGGTACCTAGGTAGGTAGTCAGCATTACGTTCAGCACATGGCATAGGTGGGGTTCGGCCGAACTCTGGTAGAAATTTCATTGTTGTTAACTTGAGACGTGTGTTTGTACAATCAATCAATGTTGGCGGCGCGCTGGCTGAGCAGGGATCACCGAGAGACGGATGGTTGCGTGTGGAAAGGTACCTAGGTATGTACATCGTACCTACTTCCAGCTGCGGCTTGGAAAGCCAAGCCATGTATGTCTATTGCAGGTTCCAACGTTGAAGGGCGTTGACGGACCGGGGAGGGGGTGATGGCGCAAGGAACAGCTGGCGTCGAAGGGTATGATCAGCGCAGCGAGGAAATTGCTGGCTTCATCCGTCGTACTGCTTAGATGCTGGAGGGAATCCTATTCGACGAGGGAAGTCGCGAGTGGAAGACAGACAGATAGAGACGGCAGGACGGGCGGCCAAATACGGATTAGCGGGAGAAGATGCGTCCTTTCCCCTGGAGTGGACGTTCGCTTATTCACCCGTCGGTTGGTTGGTGATGTGGTGTGGTGTGGTGTGGTATGGTGTGCAGCCTGCAGGTGCAAGTAATATCCGTAAGTGCGAAGGAAATGCAGACAGACAGACAGACAGACAGACCCGAACCCCTGTCCTGGAAGGAAGTCCCATGCCTAGCGTTCTTTCCTGCCCAAATGGCTCAACGCTCCCCACTTGACGTCGACCAAAGAGCGTTAGCGGGCGATTTTGAGAGCTGTTACGAGTCCCAACAGAGATGAGGGTTCCGCTCCCCAGTCGCGCCTTGTCCGGATGGCGGATGGCGTTGCACCCTTCCTGTTGGAACACGGGAAACCAAGGGGGTCATTCTTGGGGAGCAATTTGTATGGTCGGAACCGAAAAACTTTGGTGCCTGGCAAGCGGGCAGAGTGGGTAAGGTTGACTGACGGCTAAGTAGGTACAAACAAGATCGAAGACCACCAGTCGGTACCTAATCTTGGTTAAGCCCGGCCGTCGCCGTTTCAATTGATTTGTTTCTTGACCAAAAAAAACCTAACTATGTAGTAAGTAAAAATAGGGAAGGCCAAGGCGCGTGTGTACCACATTGCATGTACAGTATATGTCTGCGCCTATGGTTCTTGTCAACTCGTGTCGGAAAGTCCCGCCCGGCCAGCGGTTCCTCCTTTTATTAGGTAGGTAGGTACCTAGTGTTTGGTGTTGGTGTAGGCAGGCACGCAGGCAAGAGGGAAGAAAGGGGAAGGGAGGAGCATCCACGTCGCCACCTGTACGACCATTATCCATTTTAAGGTCGCATAAGGTACCTAGGTAGGTATGGTAGGCTCACGACATTAATACATTGGTAGCTCTAACATAGTCGAAGCTCCGACTTAGAGTAGTACCTAATTATCCGTAGCTGCCCGCCCACTCACTACCTACCTCAACCTAGGTATCTAGGTAACCTCAGGTAGCCTCAGTACGGCTGAAAAATAACCGGCCGCGCGACGTTACAGGTTCCTTTGTCCAATACCCCCTCCTCCCCACGCTAGTTGCTTTTGTTCTCCAATGATCGTCTTTACATGACTCTGACCGAGTGCGGTTAGTCGGATTACCTGTCTACGTAGTAGGTACCAGCCAAAGCACACTGCTAAGGTTACATAGTACTACATACTCCGTAGGTCGGTGCCTCCGCTCCGTCCATTCTGCAGCGGACGCTGCTGCGGCCATCATGCCTGGGTTTTCCCTGCTGGATGGTAGGCTTCCTTTCCCTGCTATTATGGATTCGAAACCGGTGATTTCTGCAACGCATAACAGACAAAGGGGGACGATGTGGCCTGAGTGTGAAATGAGCACACGTGACCAAGGACGACTGCGTCACTCAACTGGTCATGTCATGGTTTTGCGACACAGGGCAGGGCCTGGCGCCGCGCTGCGCCGGCAGGCAAAGAAGAAACAAATGGTCTCACAATGCCAGCCAGCCAGACTGACTGACTGCGCGCGCGTGTCCCGACAGTCGGTCGCCTCTCCACCGTGCCGTGCATGGCTGGACCCGTCGTCTGTCTCCCCAGAGAGGACTTGCAAGGTACGACTATGTATGTGCGAATATTAGCCCTGTCGGTGGTGCTTTTGGCCCTGTGCACGCACGCACATAGTGTACACAGCTATTCCTTCTCGTTTCCTCCATGATATTTGAATTTTTGGCTCGCTTCCCAGTCGCAGTCATGATCGCTGGATTTTCCCACTTTCCACCCCGATTTGGACAGAAGCCAGGGTGGGTGTGGTTCCTGTCACTGCATTGCTCCCGTCACAGTTGCATCCCATGCCATCCATCCCATGCCATCGCATCCCATCCCGCTGCAGCTGCCTACCTGTCCGTTGAACGGTTGCAACATGCCGTAAAAAAAGAAACCGCGCGCAGGATTGGAAGATTGCGCCGACCATAATAACAACAACAACAACAACACCAACACCAACACAACACAATACAACGCACCAGAGCACAGCATAGAGTACAGACTTGGTCTGCACCCGCATCCACTCACTCCTGCTTGCCCTTTTCGTCGGTTGACTCGACTTGCCTTTGCTGGCCCGCACCCACGCTCTTTCCCCCCAAAGATGTTGTGGAGTATTAACGAAGCTCAAGGAAGGAACTGTATTATACCTAGGTAAGGTACCTACCTAGGTACCTACCTTCCTTCCTTACCTACCTGCAGGTAGGTAGGTAGGTATATCTATTGGTTTATGTATGTGCGTGCGTGCGTACGGACCTTATATGTATGCATACCTACCTAGGTACTAATTGCCTCTTGTCTATTTTCTCTCTTGTGCTCTCTCTCCTCTTCTCTAATATTTTCCGCTCCTCGTCATGGTCCTTGTTGTCTTCCGTCTCCTCCCCATCCCCATCCCCGTCTCCGGCTTTGCTGCAATCTTCCCATGGCCCTCTTGATGCCTTCTCCTCGTCGTCTTCTTCTTCTTCTTTTTCTTCTGGACCAGGCCCCCCCCTGGCCCTGACTTTGTTCTGCATACCCTGCCTGGTACTTCAGTGCTACCCACCCCATGGGCCCATGCTTATCGACCCTGGCCCGTTCCAATAAATCCATCCCATCTCAGCCTGTCCATAGTAGTAGTAGTAGTCCCATGCTCGCCAATAACTGCATAGCCTGATGGCCTCGCACCTCGCTACGTCGTCTTGATTCTCGAATTTCGCGCCTTGTCCCCCCCTTCTCCCTCTGTCTCCGACTCTCACTCCCATCCCCTCCTGTTGCCATTGTTGCATATTGCCAATTGGCCTCGGATGTAGGTAGTCCAGATGTTCCATCCTCGACGTCGCTGAGATACCCGTCCTGTCCTACTCGCTCCACGACTCTTCTCCCGGCGCATCCCTTCATTCTGACTCGCCACTTAGTTGTTGGCAGTTGTACACTCATTCGTCCATTCCCCTTATCTTCATTCACTTTACTACTCGTCCTCGACTAGGTAGCCTGCCTACACTTACTCACTTAATCACTCACCTCGGTTCCTTTGTCCTGTCTCTGTCTCTAACCCGCCGGCGCACCATTGCTTTTTCCACCTCGACATATTTCCAAACCTTCCGGCATACTACCGCCGCCGCCCGTTCTGTCCTGCGCGCTCAGTGAGTCTCCTCCGGATGTCTCGTACGAACTCGAGTCTTCCGACCGATCGCTGCCAGCGAGAGAAGCAGTCTCAGAAGAAACGAAGGACGAGCGAGGTCCGGGAGGAACAAGAGGCTGACCGCAAACTCACCCCCACCACTAGGACCGCGCGAAACAAGCCTTCACACGCCATTTTCTCACCCGCTTCTTACTTCTCTCACTCGACCAACATTTCTTCTCCGACCTCCCGCCCTCTTTTGTCATATAACCGGCGCATCGCTGTCTGTCGCCTTGCCGCGTTTGCACACACCTCAATCCTTCCGGTCCAATTCTTCACTTTCTTGCGCTTCTTCGACCCGAATCCGTCCTCTCAATCCTGCCTAACCGGGCCCGGTGTCGCATCCCATCTTGGATCTTTCAAAACCCAATTATCGAATGACATGTCGACATAAAAACCCTGTCCGCATATTGCAACGCCCACGCAGTCTTGTCATCCGTTCTTGAGACTGCCGGTCCCTCAAACCACACCCCTTATCCTCTCCTTTACGGCGGTGATTCTAGGCCTCGGCAGCTAACCGGTTTCAAAATTTGGATTCACCATCTATATTGCTTCCTCCTTAAGGTGGGTATTCTTCCCAAACCGTTGCCCCAACACCCCCTTCCTCCGCTCTTACACACCCCGATGTTTTGTCTGCCTTTTGTAGATTTCATGCTAAGCAGGAGGGTATCGCCGTCCTTCAGACTTCAGAACCGACCACTTGTGCGAAACTCTCATTGCATCCCTTTCAGTTTCTCGGACCACCGCTTTTCACGTGTCGTCTGCCGTCTCTTCAACAAGACTCGCTGCGCCTGCAAACGCAGGAGCCGACTCTGCAGCATTACCTAGTAGCGTTAACACGTTGTAAGTTTCACCCGTCCCATTTCATGCATCTTCCTATGTCGTCGACACAACCCTCCAGCCTTCGCCTCCGCCAATCTGTGCCTCTTCCGCAGCATCCAATACTGACTAAAAAGTCAGTGGGGGTCGATAAGCGTCAATGCACCTGTGAGTGCGCGGTCGGACTGTTTTGCTGGCGCCTGTCATTTCCACTCACAGCAAGGAACCCCGGACCTTAGCTGTGTGCTTTGATCCCTACTTTCGACCCTTGCACACCCGAAAACGATAGCCGATCAACCACTACTTGAATGCCTACACCTCTTTCCTGAGGGGTTCAATTGGGGACCACCGCGCCGTCGCCATCTCTCTGTGAACTTCCCCCCCCGTCTCCGTCCCTCCGTCAGTCAACATGGCCGTCTGGGAGACCGAGGACGAGTCCAGAGGCGATGCCGCCGTGACGGCATTGCCTACACCCCGAGACACGCCTTACAGATCAACATCGCGAGGTTCAAGAAAGTCCAGACGCTCAGTCACTCCCCCGAATGGGAAGAAGAGCCCTTCGCCTCCTCCCGTTCCGCATAACGATAAGGGCTCCAAACGCTCCTCGCGGAATATGACCAACGACGACGGCATCAGCGTTCTCGACCCCCGTCGTTTCACGCCCACTCTGCACGCCAATCTCGTTGCCGAGATCCTGAACCTAAGGCGGGATCAAGAAGAGAAGGCAAAGCTCATCGAGAACCTCGAGGAGTCCTTGCATGCTTCGCGTCAGGAACAAGAGTCGCTCCAGGAGTCGATGGCTACTACCGGAAAGGAAAACCGTTCCCTGCAGCGCCAATTGGCGCTTCTCGAGGGCGGCACGTCCTCGGCACTTAGCGAACTATCACGCCAGAGGGACGAGGCCGTTGACTCTGTCACTGAAACGAAGAAGAGACTCGAAGCCACCCAAAGGAAGGTACGGAGCCAGGAAGAAGACTCGCAAAGGGTTCACCACCTATGGGCCCAAGACAAGGATTCCTGGGAAGAGGAGAAACGCAAGTATGAACGCAAAGTCCACGTCGCCGAGAGCCGCTTGAAGGCGGTTTTGGACGAGGTCGCCGCCTACCAGGCTGCTCAGGCCAACCGCCACGACAGCGACGCAGAAGACCCGGTGGATAATGACGCGGCGAGCGTGCGGACCATGAGCATGACCAACAGCGTCCGGTTTTCCACCCAGCAGAGTCCCGGCAAAGTATTCAACGGCAACTCCCTGGCCGACGAACTCAACCTCGACGGTGACGACGACTGGCAGACCGATGACGGCGGGCGTGAGAGCGTCATGTCGACCTACCGCCATAACCGAACATTTAGTCGCGACAGCGTCCTGTCCAGGATCCATCGCAGGAACCAAAGTCTTGAAAGCCCTCAGCGTCCGGGAAGTGTGACCCGAGGCAGACTCTGGGTGAACCAGCCGGTTTTGGAGGCCCTGGAAGACGGTACCAAAGAAGAGGACAGCAAACTTGTTTTCCCCCCGCCGCCGCTGGCACCAAAGGTCACCTACGCAGACACGGGGATCCAGTACTCGCCTCCTCCGTCGCCCAAGCTAGAGCCAGTTCAGCCAGCAACCCTTGAACCCGCCGTCAAGGTAGACAAGCTCCCCGAAGCCGACATCGCTCCCCGAGGTGAGTGGGAGGTGGAGGCTAATCAACGGCGTAAGCGGGTTTATGTCAGCCGCCCACTGTCTATCGAGCCGCGTCCATTCAATCACATGGTCTCGGCTGGCTCTCAGACGGTCGAAGAACCTCTGAGCCCCCCCAAGACACCCAAATCACCCTACAGGTCTTTGACACCACCCCTTCCTGAAACTCCACCTACTATTATGGTTTCGGTCTCAACGCAGACGGACAAGCCTGCGGAGAAGCTGCAGACGCCCCCTATATCACCACCGGTGCAGGAACTCACCATTCCGAGCATCAGCATCATCCCGCCGTCGAGTCGCCCAACGACACCAAGAGAGCCCCGGCTTCCTCAGTACTTCAAAGACTTTGGCTGCCAGGTGTCGATCGTCTCCTCTGCTGAAATGCGGTCCACTGCTGTTCAGACCGAAGAGATCCTCTCGGATAAACGATTGGCAAATCTCCCCGTGCATTTGCGCCCTTCGGCAATCACGTCAAGACCCTCGTCACCAGTTATTGCCACCGCTGTTTCAACCGATGATGCCCGGCACTTCACCCCCGTTCCCGGACATCTGCCGCCGAGAAACCCCAAGAGGCTCACTTCCAAACGGAGCATCACCGACATACCCTCATCACCGCCGGGCTTGCCAGGCTTCGGCTTCGGAGAGCAAACCCGTGACGCATACCCCGGTAACAACGACGACGGACCATTGTCACAGAGCGCGCCCCTGCGACGCCCACACCGCATCAGCAGCCTCTTCGCCGGGTTCCAGGACGCCCAAAGCTCTGACGAGCAGGACGAGTTCGATGCTGACGTGAGCGACTCCGAGTACCGAACCGCGCTCTCCGCTCCCGGGATGAGGATGACGGATTCTCGAGCCTCCAACCGCACATCTGTAAGTACCTTTGCGGCATCACCGGAGCAGACCAAGAAGACGGCGCCAATCAAGAGCGCGGTGCGTCCTCCTGGGACCGAAAGCTACAGCCACAACTTGGAGAACAGGGAGGCGGCCGCCAAAAGGCAGTCAGCGAAGCCCACGGCCCGGGGCTACGAGAAGTCGACTGCCGGCGCGTCGGGTAAGCAGAATGTCATGCGGAAGGCAGCCCTGATCCAGAGCGGCATTGCCAGTCATCAGGGCCGCCCCAGGAGCCCCAGTCTCCCGGAGTCCCGCAACCCTCCCTTCCCTATCCCGACTCGGGCCAGTTCTCGACGACCGCCATTCAGCGCCAGCGCCCCGAGCGAGGGCCGGCGCAGCCCGACAAAGATGGACGCGCCATGGCATCGCCGGGGCGTCAATCGCAGCCACTATCGTGCCGGCAGCATTCGCAAGGTTCGGTCAGCGGCCGCCATTCCTCGGAACCAGAGAAACCGTAGGCAAGGCAGCAGATCCCCGCCGCCCTTCTCGGAGACGACCGAGGCCGCGCCAGAGAGCCCAAGCCTGCCGCCTCTTCCTTACAACGACATCACCACGCCCCGGCACGATACGAGCTCCCACAACAGGTCACACCGATCGAAGCTGTCGACTACAACGGCTCAGACCACTACCACGGAGCACAATTCCGTCAACGGGGCTTCCCCCGGCTCCTCGCAAGCCACGGGGGTTGTCGACGCGATCGCGCAGACCATGGTTGGCGAATGGATGTTCAAGTACGTCCGGAGACGCAAGTCGTTTGGAGTGCCCGACAGTGGCAAGGACGACTCCAGCAATGACCGCCACAAGCGATGGGTTTGGCTAGCACCCTATGAAAGGGCCATCCTCTGGAGCAGCAAACAGCCCTCGTCCGGCAGCGCCTTGATGGGCAAATCCGGCCGCAAATGTAAGTGAAGACCTCGAGACATCTGCGGGCGGTCCGGCTAACAGTGAGCAGTAACAATCCAGTCCGTGCTCGATGTCAAGGATGACAATCCCGCTCCCAAAAACCAGGGTCCTGTCTTCAACCGTTCGATCCTTATCCTGACTCCACAACGAGCGTTGAAGTTCACTGCCACGTCTTCCGAGCGACATTACACGTGGCTCACGGCGCTTTCTTTCCTGGCACACTCGACCCAAGCCATTCCAGAAATCGTCGCTTCTCCTCTGCCCGTGAAAGAAACAGCAGTGCCGGATTTTGAACCACCACCACCAGCCAGGCGAGCTGGCATCCGGGACTCTATCCGGCTGACAAAAAGCAAGACTCCCATGGTGAGGAGCGCAGGACCGACAAGCATCCCCAGCATCCCCAGTATCCCCAGCGTCCCCAGCGTCCCCAGCGTCCCTAGCGTTCCCAGCATTCCCTCGTCCAGAACAGGCGACACATCCGTTTACAGACAGACGGAAGCATTCCCGCCCGTACCAAGCAACGCCGGCAACGGTCATCAGCGCGAGCAATCCGGAGACGCTGCTGAACCGCCCTTCATCCCCCGATTCACTGAACGGTCCAACCACGCCATGATCCACGGACGGAAGCGGAGCAACACTGGAGGCCATGTTCCGCCACCGCTCTCCTTCCGCGGCTTCTCTGGACCGGGTAGCGTCGGGCACAGCTACACCAACAGCAATGCCGGCAACAGTGTCGGCACAGCAGGGTCGTCCGACATCTACCAGTCTCAGCCATCGCAAGGCTCGAGCGGACAGAGTTGGGGCCTCAGCTCCCAGCGCACTTCAGAGGCCTCTTCACGGCCCGGTGCCAACTTCTTCGACGCCATCGGCACGGTGCGGATGGAGGCTTTCATCAGCCCTCTGGCGCACTCGAGCTTTGACAGAGACCCCGACGAGCACGAGGAATACCGATACCGAGCTCGAAGGCGGAGCAAGGAGATCCGACGCCGGCAGAGCCGCAGCCGCCACCGCGACAGCTACAGCTCTCGTGGCACGCGTGGCACAGACGGCTACAACGTCGGTGGTCGAGGAGCGGCTGTAGAGGACGACTACTTCCGAGATGACCCTTTCAGGGGTTTCTAGCCGCGGGCGTGTTCAGTCACTTGTATCGTTTCTTTGTGCGAACGGGTTGGACCAGAGCGCGCGCGTCGGACTGCATTCATTCGATACCCAATTGTGTATTATTTGTTTATTTCATGTGTAAGTAAGGCATTGGGGGGGTTGGTTAGAAGGAACCAGACCTTGGGGCCACCTCGGTGCTCGGAGTTGGAAGAGACGTAGGGAAGGCAGATTGACTGCCGGTATGTCGAGACATTTCACGTCTTGGTCAGGCCATCGTGCCTCGGAGCGTGTAGGGCATCGTTGGAACGATGCCGGTGTATTGGAATTGCCGACGTAACTGATCCGCGAGGATGAACACCGTCTCCGCTGTTGTATCACAGCTGCCGTAGGACAAGCTTTAGTCGATCAAAACACCGTTAAGATAGCTCCCCATCTCGGTACCCGTATGTGAAGGCGTAGCGAAGACTGCATATACATATGCCGTCGCAGGATGGCCGGGGCTGGACTTCGAGCAGAGGGGGGCTTGCGGACCGGGGACCCGAACGAAAACTCGGACCTGGACAGACCGCTGACGGGCTGGAGGGTCTGGCTGAAGGCGGGCTGTTAGAGTTTTCCGTCTGCCCTGTTTGCCTGGTGCAGCACCCCGTTCTCCGCGAGCTTTTGATCATCGGCAAAGTAAGGTTGTCATCGCAGTCTCTTCCCATGATCCCTGCGTGATTCATAATGGTTCGCTGTGAAGTCAAAACCACTGATCAGTTGCATTGCCATTGGCGGAAAAAGCATAACCACCAGCCCCCCCCCCCCCCCCCCCCCCGCTCCCGGATGGGACTGAAGGGTACCAGCCCGTCTCCTCATACAACCCGCGCACCAAAGGACAAGTAGAAGGAAACGCACATGAGCAAGAAACACGGTCTCGCTCCACGTATATCGGAAAGCCTCTTCCCACCCCCACCGCGTCCAGCGGGACTTTCTCACTTCCCGGCCGCGGCTGCCCTCCGCCCCCTCGTCCGCTTCCGCGGCTTGACCTCGTCCCCCTCGTCGGGGCCCTCCCCGTCCGGGGCGGGGCGTTTCCCGCGAGACCTCGTGGCGGGGCCGGCCTCGGTCTCGGTCTCGGTCTCGTTCTCGTTCTCGTCGTCGTCTCCTTCTCCTTCTTCTTCTTTGACTTCTACCCCGTCGTCCTTGGCGGGCTCGATACCGGAACAGGTCTCGGCATCTGGCTCCGGCTTTGGCTGAGGCGCCGGATCCGGGGCGAGGAGGTGCCCGTCGACGGCGGTGCTCCGACGGCCGCCTGCTCCCGGGCCGGATTGCTCGTTTCCGCCCGCGGACGCCCCTTGGTCCCGCGCCTCTCGAGAGCTCGGACCGCCCCCGGCGGTCCTTTCGCTCCCGCCCTCGCAGATCCGAAGCCGCATGCGGGGGTACCTCGCTAGGCACGTGGGCGCGCAGTTCCCGGAGAACCGGGCGAGCTTCGCAACGACGTCCGCGGACACGAGCTGCGGAAACTCTGAAAGGCGGCCTTCCTCTGCGACGCCCGGGACAGGGACGTACGCGGCGAGGGGGATGGCCGCCACGGCCTCCTTGAGCCTCCTGGCGGGTTCGGTGGGGCGGGACCAGGGCGGCGCGAGTGCCGCGAGGCGGGCGCTGAGATCATCGGCCGACGGGATGAGCTTGGGCTGTTGCATTCCGGTTCAGCCGATCAGTCATACGCGGGATTTGACGCGCGACGGAGGCTAGGTTTTACTTACACACGATTCTATATTCGCATCCCAGAGCAGCTTTATGATGGATATCTCACGCGACAGAATCAACTCCTGGACCTTGACGGCCTCGATGGTGACGTCATCGCCCAGCTCCATCGGCTGGTCGAGGAACTCGAGCAGCTCGTTCCAGGCCGTGCATGCGCGCTGAAGGCTGCGGTGAAGGCGCCAGCGCCGGAGGCCGTCGAGGTCCTTGTCCTCGTGGAAGCGCTTGTCAACTATTTCCTTGGCCTGGTTCCATAAGTATTGGGCCACACCGAGGAGTTCCCAGGGGATCTAGGAGAGATCTGGAGTTAGGTTTTTGAACGCCCAAAGGAGCATGTGTGTTTCAAGGGTGGGAGGGAGGGAAGGAGGAGATAATGGGGTTCGGCTGAAAGGGGGGGGTTCTTACAGCCCTGCACTCTTTTCCTTCTTCCTCGCAGATCACGCAGAGCTTCCTGACATGACCCGAGCAGCATTCTAGGGAAACATGGCGGTGGAGGGAGCCCACACATGCTGTACACGGATATTGGTTGGGATAATGCACGCCCTTGAATCCGGTATAGATGTTAAACACCTTCCCGAGCTCATGCTGAACACCCAGAAGGACAGACATGATAGACGTGAGTTGAGTTTCACTAGCTGATGGGGGGGCTGGAATGTGATGATGAATTTGGAGAATAACAAGCAGATGCTCTGAAGGCTGGTGTTAGTGATATTTTTGTAACACGTTCAATGATGGGTGGAAGCGACAGATGTTATGTGGCGAGCGTCAGTGGTCTCTGGCCCTGTGGCGTGTGTGTGTGTGTGTGTGTGTGTGTGTGTGTGTGTGTGTGTGTGTGTGTGTAGAGCTTCTGCTGGCAACGACTTTCACTTCGACCTGCCAGCTAATTTGCTAGCGAACAGCACCTCCACTGCACGACTCCAACCTGGGAAACGTTGGGTTAATATACTTTGCCACAGCGGCAAGGCCGCTGGCAAGCTGTTTGTGACCCAAGGCGCAAGGTTTTCGACAAACTCAATGGCAGAGTTCCGAACCCGTCGCAACCTTAACAGTAGATTCAACAGTGCCAATATTGCCGGTACTTCAGCCACGCCCTTGACATTATCACCAGTTATCGCTGACGTTCTGGGGCGCCCAAATGTCATTCGATCTATGGTTGAAGTGAAGTCGGACACAGCAGTTGCACTGCGCTTATCGGGCATTCTCTACCGTGTCGAGGTATGCCATAGGTCAGGGGTGCCGCGTATCAGGGTTTGCGTACCGTGATATGACATATTTACCAGGTTAACTGCACTAGACAGCTTATTCGGCCTTAGAACGACTATGTCCATCAATAGCGAGCGTGTTTGTTATGTCGATAGGGCGGTGAGACAGGACGGCATCGCACAAGAGGCCTGGAAGAATCGTGTTGCCTCTGCAAATGGCCAGAACATTGTTGAATGCTGTGGTAAACCTCACAACAGAAGATGAAGGACTCTATTTATTCGGTTCTCGGTGGCATTTCAAGAAGCACTCCAGCACCATCCAGATGCGATGGCGGACAAAGAGAACCGCTTACACAACGTTTGCCCGTCTTCGAGGAACACTAAAAGGGTTTCATATGGAAGTCCGAAAGAACGGCATATTACGAAACAGCTAGGAAACAAATCGAAAGTACTCTGTTTTTATACGGCTCTGCCAAACGCAGGCTCCGGTGCTGATACATGCGGGCGTCCCGAAGGTTCTGTGCTCGGCGGAAGTCGAATTACGGGGCCGTTCTCCGGGGGGACGCACCGACCCCGCATTCCAGCGCAGTGCACGCACCCCACTAAGAAATTTCACCCCTCCACGCAAGCTTGAGCTACAGATGGTACAAGTGACGTGCCAGCCTCTAGCCGAAACCCGCCACAGCAAGCAACCCTCGCAAGTAGTTCCGCTGCATCTGAATCTTTCTTCTCACAATTCTGCCTGCTCAAAACTCCTCTTCAGAAGACAAACCGGCTTTTTTTTTACCACGAACCCCCCCGCCAAGAAACGATCGACCGTGCTCCCGTCGACCTTCTCGACCACTGCCTTTTCACGCGGACACGTCGACGTCCTTCCGTTTACGCCCCCCCTCCGCCCGGTCGAGAAGTCCTCCCTCCCCGTCCGAGTACCGGACGGCAACAAGCCATGATGGAGGCCGAAACGCTCGAACAGTTGCAGGCGCGGCATCGCAAGGAGCAGCGCGACCTCGTCGGGCGCATCACCAGCAAGAAGAAGAACGCGACCAAGAAGACGCGCAAGGGCGTCAACGAGGAGTGCGCCGACCTGGAGAGGCGGCTCAAGGAGCGGCAGGAACAAGAGCTCGCGGCCCTGACCGGCGGAGGAGGCGCGGTCGTCGACGCGGACGCCGGGGGGGAGGTGGAGGACGCCGCAACGCAAGACGACGCCGCCGCCGAGGTCGCCGACAGGCTCAAGGAGACCTCCCTCTCGGAGCGGCCCGCGCCGCCCACGCCGGCGACGACGACGGCGACGACGACGGCCGAAGACGAGCCCCAGACGCCGGGCCAGGGACAGGGAAAGAAGCGCAACAGGCAGAAGGAGCGCATGGCGCGGCGGGCGGCGGAGCTCGAGGCGGCCGCCGTCAAGGCCGAGGAGGAGGCGCGGAACATGACGGACCACCGGGGCGCCGAGAAGAAGTACATGCTCAGGGAGTTCAAGACGCACTCGCTCGCCGAGAAGGAGATCGCCCCGGACGGGCACTGCCTCTTCTCGGCGGTGGCCGACCAGCTCGCGCACAAGGGCATCCCGCTCGAGGGGGCCGCCGCCGACGCCGACGCGCAGCAGCAGCCGTACAAGGTCGTGCGGCGGGCGGCGGCGGAGTGGATGGCGCGGCACCCGGACGACTTCGCGCCCTTCCTCGAGGAGGACCTCGAGGCGTACGCGCGCAAGATCCGGGACACGGCCGAGTGGGGCGGGCAGCTGGAGCTGGCGGCGCTGGCCAACGCGTACGGGGTCGAGATCCGGGTCGTGCAGGACGGGCGGACGGAGAGGATCGGGCCGAGCGGCGCGGCCGGCGAGCAGGGGCAGCAGCAGCAGCAGCAGCAGCAGCCCGGGGCGGAGAGGAAGGAGATATGGCTGGCGTACTACCGGCACGGGTACGGGCTGGGCGAGCACTACAACTCCCTGCGGAAGACGGCGTGATGGTCGGCTCGTCGAGGGGGGGGGGATCCATTTTTGAAGCCGGTAGAAGAGCGGTAGAGAAAAATTCACGGGGTGTAGACGACGGGTATTTTGTTTTTCTATGTATGGCATACGCACAGGGGCGTCTCGCGTGGTATAGACACACACATACACACACACACACATAAACAAAAAGCGCAGCGGCGAGCATCTGCGGGCATCAATGACTCCAGACGTGGATCCAATCGCGCACCGTGCCGTCCTCGTTCGTGCCCGCCCTGTGCGTCCTGGCGGGCTTGACGAGCTCGAGGCGCCTGAGGCCGTCTCGGCGCAAGGGCGGGACGGCGACGACGGCGTCGGCGTCGGCGCCGCGGCCCGCCTGCGTCGGGGAGGAGGGGGAGAACTCGAGGGGCTCGCCGGGGCGGGAGAGCAGGGCGAGGTAGACCTCGGGCGTCAGGCCCCACGGCGGCCCCGGCAGGGAGAGCGGCTTGCCGGAGGGGAACTCGAGGCAGACGAGGCGGCCGGCGGGGCCGAGGAGGGCGGCCACGCGGGCCGCCCAGAGGGGGCGGGCGGTCGGCGGGAGGGCGCAGAGGAACTGGGGAGTTTTTCCCAACGCACACGTTAGTTTTTTTTTGGGTGGGTTTTATTATCCTCACGAATTTCCCCCGTGGGGTTCTCGGGAGCGTAGAAAAGGGAAAGGGGGGGGGGGGCTTCTCTCGCACAGTGTAGTCAAAGATGAGGTCGAAAGCCTCCCCGCGGCCCCACGCTCCGAGCCAAGAGTCGGAGAAGAAGTCGCCCGAGAGCCAGGTCACGGTGCCGGGCTCTGCGCCGTTCGGGTGGCGGACGCTGTAAACGTCGAGGTCTCCTCCCCCTGCCTCTCCCGTCCCGGCGGCGACGGCGGCGGCGACGGCGGTCTGGTTCTCTTTCGCCTCGGCGATGGCGGTGGGCGAGAAGTCGAGGGCGAGGACGTCGTAGCCCAGGTTGGCCAGGAGGAGAGCGTCGTGGCCCTTTCCGCAGCCCGGCACCAGCGCCGTCGGCTTGTCGGCGCCGCCGCTGCCGGGCGGTTCCCGGTCCGTCGGGGTATGCGGCGGCGGTGGCGGCGGCGGCGGGACCAGATCGGGACGGGTGGTCAGGAGGTCGAGGAGGGCGAGGGAGGGGCCGCCGCGGTCCCAGGGCGTGTACTTGTCCTCCCAGAAGGCGGACCACTTCCGGCCGTGGTCCGAGAGCGGCGCGTCGGCGAAGGCCGTTGAGAGCTTGTTGTCTTCGTTTGCCATTGCGGTGGGGGGGAGGGGGCAGGGTTTGTCTGAACGCTGGGTTTGTTGCGGTTGCCGCAGTAGAAAAGAAAAGAAGAGAAAACAAGAGAAAAGAAAGAAAAATCCGGGGTGGGAAACTGGGTCTTGTACTTGGATGAGAGTGAAGTCATCACGTCAAGCGGACCCGGAGCTAGTAGCGGTCGGTCACCCGGAGAAACCCCCAGTATCAGGTACTGTAGGCACTGTAGGTACCTACCTAAGCAAGAAGCAGTCGACACCACCACTGCTTCCCCCGATGCCGGCATCCCGTCCGCAGCGCCCATCCATCGCCCCTCCGCCCCCCGCCTCACAACAACGTCTCATTTGCGCATCTACTTTTCCCTCGTCACAATTTCAACACTCTCGTCCGTCCTCGTCACAAAAACCCGAAAACAGACAGACAGACACACACACACACCCCGCGCGCAAATGGCCGACCTCTCAACCTGCCCGCCCCTGACCCGGGCGTCGGTCGTCGAGGCCCACGAGCTCGTCAAGCCGCACGTCCACTTCACCCCCGTCCTCACCAACAAGACCCTGACGGCGCTGGCGTCGACGCCCCGGAGCGCCGAGGACCTCGCGGGCACCAGGTGGGAGGGCCGCGAGCCGGCGAGGCCCGTGCTCAGGCTGTGGTTCAAGTGCGAGAACCTGCAGCGCGTCGGCGCCTTCAAGGTCCGCGGCGCCTTCCACGCCATCGAGCGGCTGAAGCGGGAGCCCGGCTGGCTCGAGGGCGGCGGCAGGGAGAAGGGCGTCGTCACCCACAGCTCAGGTACAGCCGGGACCCCCACCGTTGCGCAACCACTTCACAGAGAATGGGGGGGAGGGGGGGGGGGGGGGGGGGGGGGGGAGAGAGTCATGAGATGTCACTGAGTTGTCACTGAGTTGTCACTGTGCATACAACGTTTTGAAGGCTGACACGAAAAACCCCCCCACCCCCCAGGTAACCACGCCCAGGCCCTCGCCCTCGCGGCCAGGGAGAGCGGCATCCCCGCGCACATCGTGATGCCCGACATCTCCCCGCCGAACAAGATCGCCGCGACGCGCGGGTACGGCGCCAACGTCGTCTTCAGCGGCAGCACCTCGGCCGAGCGCGAGGCCGTCGCCGACCGCGTCATCGCCGAGACGGGCGCCCGCCTCGTCCCGCCCTACGACCACCCGGACATCATGCTGGGCCAGGGCACCATGGGCCTCGAGCTGCAGGACCAGGTGCGCGACCTCATGGCCGCCGGCCACTCAGCCGAGCGCCCGACCTTTAACTCGACGGGCCTGCCCCCCGCCCCCGCCACCCCCCCGGGGAGGGGCCTGGACGCCGTCATGACGCCGTGCGGGGGCGGGGGCATGCTCTCGGGCGTCGCGCTCAGCTGCGAGGGCACGGGGATCAGGGTGTTCGGCGCCGAGCCCGAGTTCGAGGGCGCCGACGACTGCAGGCGCGGCCTCGAGGCCGGCAGGCGGGTCGAGGAGGTCCGGTCGCTGACCATCGCCGACGGGCTGCGCACGCCGGTGGGCAGGCACCCCTGGGCCGTCATCCGCGACCGCCGGCTCGTCGGGGGCGTGTTCGCCGCGTCCGAGGAGGAGATCCGGGCGGCGACGAGGCTCGTGCTCGAGCGCCTCAAGCTGGTCGTCGAGCCAAGCGGCGCCGTGCCCCTGGCGGTCGCGCTGTTCAACGAGGACTTCAGGGCCGCGGCCGAGAGGGAGGCGGGCGCGGCCGGGTGGGACCTGGGGCTGGTGCTCAGCGGCGGCAACGTCGCGGTGGAGGGCCTGCTGAAGATATTCGCGGCGTGATTTGGTGGTTTTTTGTATTTGGTGAGGTTTTACAACGATGGAGACGCGAGCATCAAGCGGTTCACATGGCGGCGTGTTGTCTTTGGGCCGTTGAGAGGCATGGGCGTCTTTACCCGGCTCGGTCCCTTTTTTACGCCTAGTAGATATGATATGGTTGCATAGGTACTGTTCGACGCATTTCGTTCCCTCCGAGGGAACGTCCGACATCAACGTTCAAGACAACATGTCTTGTTCTTCTTCAATGCGCCTTTCCCTTCACGATCGGACCTTGAGTCATGTTTTATTGCGCATTTTGTCCTTGGGGAAAACATCTGTCGCACCGGCACGCTAGACCTCACCTTGTTACGGTGTCGTTGCGCCGGGCGTGGCACGTCGCGTAGTCGTTACCCCGGCGGCGGCGGGTGTCTCGGCCCGCCTTCGCCCGCGGAGTTGAATGGATCGGTAGGTACCCGCCCTCTACCCGAGCTTTCGCACTGACGGGGGGAAACATTGAGGGGTACAGTAAGCCTCCCCCCGGTGGTGTCGTGTAATTCGTACTCGGCGATCGTCCGTGTGACAAAACGATCGCACGTCAGAGCCTTTTTTTGTTCTTTCGGGTTATGTACCGCGAGTAGCCGCAAAAGCCTGGCTAGACTTCTGCTTACGCACAGTCGATCTCACTTCGCCATCTGATTCACATTCCCCCCTCCCCAGGACTATTAAACCCCTCCCCCCTCTCTCCGTCTGAGGGTCTCGAACAGCATTCTTGTCTCACTGCACTCACAAAAGAAAAACAAAAACAAGAAAAAAGAAGCTAAGCTGTTGAGGAAAACGAGCAAAGAACAAAGGAAGGGGGGCAAATAAACAACAGCCCAAAACATGTCGGCCTCCAGGCTAGTCTCGTGGTTTCCCCACCTCAAGACGCCCGTCATCATCAACGCGCCGATGCTCGGCTCCGCGGGCGCCGCCATGGCAACTGAAGTCCACAAAGCCGGCGGCCTTGGTAAGGACGCCACCCTTTCCTTTTTCCCCTCCCTTGGACTCTTGGGGGAGAACCTGCGCTAGCTTCGATCGGGAGAGACTGACAAATCCCACCCCCATCGTCAGGTTTCATCGCCGCGGGCTTCGACTTCTCAGACTCCTCCGCCCAGCTGACGGACCTGGAAGGGGCCCTCGCCCAGGCGCGCGCGCTGCTCTCGCTGCCCGCCGCCGCAGCCGCCGACGGCGATGACGACGACGCAGGCGTCCTCCCGCTCGGCGTGGGCTTCATCACGTCCCACGAGACGGCGACCCGCTTCAACGCCAACGTGCTCCCCATCCTCGCCCGCCACCGCGTCGCGGCCGCCTGGCTCTTCGCCCCGCACCCGGAGACCAGGCCGCACGGCGACATTGTCCCGGCGCTCCGCGCGCGGGGCATCAAGGTCTTCGTGCAGGTCGGCAACGTCGCGGCGGCACGGGAGGCGGCGGCGGACGGCGCCGACGTACTCGTCACGCAGGGCGTCGACGCCGGCGGCCACCAGTTCGCGCGCGGGTGCGGCGTCGTGGCGCTCGTGCCCGAGGTGAGGGCCATGCTGGCGGCCGAGTTCCCCGGCCGGGACGTCGCCGTCGCGGCGGCCGGGGGCATCGCCGAGGGGAGCGGCGTCGCGGCGGCGCTGGCGCTGGGCGCCGAGGGCGTCGTCATGGGCACGCGCTTCGTCGCCACGGACGAGGCCGCGTCGGCGCAGCTGCACAAGGACGTCGTCGTGCGGACGCGCGACGGCGGCGTGAGCACGTGGAAGTCGGACTTTCACGACAGGCTCGTCGACAGCAAGCTCTGGGCGGCCGGGCACTACGACGGCAGGGCCGTCGTGGGCGCCATCCACAACGAGTCCCGCGCGCTCGGCGGCGCCACGGCCACGGTGGAGGAGAGCCGGGAGCACCTGCGCACGCGGTGGAGCGAGGAGGAGGGCAAGAAGATGGTCGGCAAGTGGGCGGGTGCCGGGGTGGGACTCGTCAACGAGATCAAGCCGGCTGGGGAGGTGGTTGTCGAGGTGAGAGAGGCAGCGAGGAAGAGAATCCAGGAGTTGGCTGCGGCGATTTGACCAATCTGGCGGTGGTCATGACAGGTCAGGCATGTATATAGGTACTGACGCCCTCGGGGCACTGTGCTGGTTTGCCAATGATTCAGTGCCGATGACTTGTTTCTTAAAAAGAGGCACGCTGTACGCGGATACTGAACATTGCATCCGTGGGTGGGGGTATCTTCCAAGGACTCGCTTTTCAACAGCAGCGTGGTGGCTTAATTAATGCCCCTTTTCGGTATTGGTCAACTTTGCCGCGCTCTCGAAATAACCCACCGTTCCACCGTACTTGGCCAACACGCCGTCAATGTCCACCTCCTCGACGCCCCGCGTCCGCTCCCGTCCCAGCATGGCGGTGTTGCGCGTGCTCGGGATGCGCAGCATCTCCGTCTCGACGAGCCAGCCGCAGTCCTCGGCGATCTGCGCGGCCCAGTCGACCAGAGAGGCATACGTGGACTGCGACTTGGTCTTGTCACGCGGGGGCGGCGGACGGTACTTTTGGCCTCCCAGCGCGTGGCTGCAGCAGGGGATCATGATGAAGGGGCTCTCGGAGAGCGTCGCGAGGATCGGCGTCCACGGCGTCAGCTCGTCCGCGTGGTTGGAGACGATGAAGGTGCCCTTGGGGAACGCGCCGTTGTGCATCTTTGCCGGGTCCAGGACGGGCTCTTGGCCTTCGGCGTAGGATGGCCTGGAGACGACATCGGGCAGGAGAACCAGGGCCTGAAGGGAGTCCCGTCCGTTCTGGACCGAGTTGTACTTTGCCCACGATTTTCTCGCTCTGGCATCAAAACCCCATCCGGAGTAGCCTTCTTGTATCAGGAGATGGACCAAGAGGCCGTTGCCGCAACCAATGTCGACAAAGCCGGGGAAGGGCCGGTCTTTGTACATGTCGGCCCAGAGCTCGATTAGAAAAGCAGCAATACCAAGATCCTCAAAGACGTGCTTGGAAGGGTCCGTCGTCTCAGCCCAGTTCTCCACCAGGTGCTTGGCGTACTTTAGTTTGAGGTCGGTATAGCGGTCCTGGAAGCGCGGCTGCGGGATGACTAGGTCATGGTGCACTCGCTTGGTGTAGCCTTGAACGCGGCCTTGGCCGTGCTTCCAGAGGGCTTGCAGCAGCATGCGGGCAGTGCGCACCAGCTTGTCGACGGCGAGGTCGGCGTCGTCGTAGAGCAGGTAGTGGATGGAGACGGTTCCCACGGCGCGCGCAGCATCCCACTCGTGGAGGTGGGCGACACCCCGGACCTTTGGGTGGTAGAAGGGGAGGTCGTCTGGAGAAGACACGTGGGGAAGGTAGACGACCAGGGACCTGGTCTTGGTAGCATCTGGGGAAGGGCGGATGGAGGAGGCGAAGAGGCACGTCTGGTCCAGGGGGTCGTCCCGGCGAGTGTTGCGCGGGATCAGCCTACGGACGAGAAGGCGATGGTTGTCAAAACCCCTGAAGGCAACAGGGACGGGCTGCCGCGGCATAGATGGTGCGGCATCTTCTTCCGGGGTGTCGGGCGTGGGGGGTGGCGGCGTCCAGGCGGGATCGGAATCGTGGAGTATGTCGGCGCGGAACAGCCATGACGAGTTGATGTTTGGGTTCTTGACCAGATTCATCATGACGTTCTCAAAGACGTCGGGCCCAAAGACGCACTCTTGCTCCCACAAAGGGTGCCAAACCTCGCCCGACACATCATGCACGAGGGGCTCCGCCGAGTGCCCAAACGCCGTCGGGTTGTAGGCCATAACAACGACCAACGCATGCGGGGGGGAAGTGAAGATGTTTGTTTTGTTTCCCAGGTTGGTTGGTTGGTTGCGTTGGTCGCGTTGGTCGCGTGCGGGAAAAAAAGTCGTAACAAAAGAAAAAAGTAACATGAGACTCGAGATGATGGATGTGACTCGGAGCAGGCGATCTACCTGCCTAGGGTACCTGGGTACCGAAGGTTAGCTAGGGCAAGGCAGGTACCCACCTATACCTAAGGTAAGTAGGTACGAAGGACGCATGAATTGATAAGAATGCCGCTAGGCACATCTCGGCTAGCCCCGCGGCATCGGCCCAGGGCCTACCTACTAGCACCTACCTAGGTACCTACTTCGTAGTGTGACGCTATGAGTTGGCCAAATAAGTTTTTGTTTACTTTACTTTGTGAGGTGGGGGTGACATGGCAACGCAACACGCGCCAAAATACCTACCTACATACACAACCGCCGGCTGTTTTCCGGAAAACCTGCCCGTCCTTTTGTACATGACGCAGAAAAAGGGTGCTGGTCCGTCTGTCCTGCATAAGCTCGCTCCGATCAAAGAAAGCCTGGCACCTCATTGTCAGTCAGTCAGTCAATCAGTCACAAGCTTTCTCCATCCTCCTCCTCCTCCGCACATGTGTTGACCCAGAGAGAATCTCTCCCCATCGTCCTGTCTCCCATCTCCCGACACACCTTCACCGCCATGGCGGACAACGAAAACCTGCGTACGGCTTCGCTGTACATCAACAACCAGCTGCTCTCGCGAGGACTCCTCCGCGATGGCCAGACGATCAACTTCGCCGACCCGGAAGATAACCCCGGCGGCACCGAGGCCACCATGGGCAGGGTCATGAGCATCGTCAACGACTTGATCCTGCGAAGAGACGTGCGTGTGCCCTCAATCCATCCATCTCATCTCCCTTTGCAACCCCTCCAATTGCCTTGAAGAAAAGAAAGAGACCACCGTACTGAGACCCTGTTGTTTTACCCCTCCTGAAGCGCGACGCCGAGCACCGCGAGAACCTCTCCGCTACCCTGCGCAACGTCCGCGCCGAAAACCTCCGATACACCAACGACCTGTCGCGCCTGTCGGAGAAGCAGACCGAGACCCAGCGGAAACTCGACATCAGCGAGGCCACCGAGAACACCCTGCGCACCCAGCTCAAGTCGGCCGACGCTGCCGTCCGCGGGCTCAAGGACGAGGTGGCCCGCGCCAAGACCCTCGTTGCCCAGACCCGCGCCTCCTGCGCGACCGAGGTCCGCCGCCGCGACCGCCAGATCGACGGGCTCAAAAAGCAACTCGGTGACGCCGGCCGTCCCCGAGGCTCCGCAAAGAGCTCTGCCGTCACCGTCATCAGCGTCGTCGCCGGCGAGGGCGAGGAGAAGATGTCGCCCCGCCGCCAGGGCAAGCCCGGCACGAGCACCGACGATTCCAACTACGACCTCCGCAGCGAGACGAACGACTTCTTGACAGACCTGGCGAGGGGCCTCAGTGAAGAGAACGAGGCCCTTCTGGGCTTGATCCGACGGACGACAAAGAGCCTGCGCGAGATGAGCGGCTGCGATGCCCGGGCGAGTCAGGGTGACGGCTATGCCGTCGCCCTGCCCACGGCCGAGGACATGGCCTCCGAGCTGGACGCCATTCTCCAACACCTCCGCTCCATTCTGACGAACCCTTCGTTCGCTCCTATCGAGGAGGTCGAGGTCCGCGAGGAGGAGATTGCCCGCCTGCGTGCCGGCTGGGTCAAGATGGAGAACCGCTGGCAGGAGGCCGTCCATCTCATCGATGGCTGGCGTCGGCGCATGGTTGTCGACGGCAAGTCGGTCAACATGGAGGAGCTCAAGATGGGTCTCCGTCTGAGCCCCGTGCGCGTGCGCGACGTGGAGGAGACGCACCAGGGCGGCATAGACATGCAGGAGTTGTCCTGCGTCCAAGAGGAATGCACTGCCGATCTCGAAGGCGAGGACGAGGACGAGGACGAAGAGGAGGAGGCGATGCCCGACTCCCCTTGCCCCGCCCCCCACAGGGTCGAGTCTCTGCATCTGGTACCTGCTCCTGACCATCACTACGCCGCCCACAACCAAGGGGGGTACGACGACGACGAGGTCCAGCAGAGCGACGAGGAGTCGAGCATTTTCGAGGACATTGACGTCGAAGATCTTGACGTTGAGGAGCCGAACGTGCAGATCCTCCAGCAATCCACCGCAATGGTCAGCTCTCCTCCTCTGCCGCCCCCTCCCCAGATGAGTCCGCTCCGCGAGATGGCATCCGCCGGCAACCGCGACGCGCGGCCGAGACGCGAGAAGCAGGGAGGTTACCACACAATGGCCGAGGAGAAGACCCGTACCATCCGCGCCGTCGAGACCGCCCCCAAGCCGCCCCCGCATCTCGTCCAGCTCCCGAGGTCTCCGCAGAAGCCTTCGCAGCATGCTGACGACCGCTACCGTAACATCTCCGCGGCTTCGGTCGAATCCGACTCGACCCACAACGGCGCGCCCCTCATCACTCCGTCCGGGACCCCTCCACCTCCTGAAGTGAACCAAACACCTACGGTTCGCAAGCTCCCGAAGCCACCACGTCTGGTGGCGGCGGCTCCGGCGGCGCCGTCACCGTCGGTCCCCGCACCGAAGGAGACCCTGTCCCCGGTCCGCACAGTCTCCCAGGAGAGCCAGGAGAGCCAAACCAGCCAAGAGAGCTGCGACGGCGCGCCTCCCGCCCCTGCCATGCAGTCCAACGGCAGCAAAGTCGCGACGCCGCACCGCACCCCCCTGCGCCGCGTTCCCTCCCGCCTTCCTCTACCTCGCCCTTCGGACCCGCCGCCGCAGCAGAGCCCCCTGACGCTGGCCACCATCGCGGCCAAGCTCGCCGCCTCGGAGCGCGAGGCCGACGCCGCGCGCGTCCGTGCAAAGCTCAAGGCCGCCCGCGGCGGCGCCATTGGCAGATCCATAGCCTCAACGCAGCAGCCTATGCCGGCCCCCCCTCCACCAGAGACCATCGTGGTCGTACCGGCAGAGCCAGAGCAGCAGCTAAACGGCTCGCCCGCCAGGACGGGTGCAGCAGACCGGGACCTGGACCCCGTCAAGCGCGACCTCCCGCAGGCCGAGGACCAAGAGCGCTCGCCGGCCCAGCCCACGAGGCGCAAGCGCGAAAGGCGCGTCAGCAAGGTCGCGTCGCGCAGGCGGAGCACGCTCAGCCCGTGGGAGATGGAGAGCCTCATCTCGGGCACCGTGGCCGTCCCTCCCTCGCCAGCTCGGTGATGGACCCTGGGTTTTATGCTTTTTTTTTGCCCATTGAAATTTTTTTATTTTCATTTTTTAATAAAAATTGTTTCTCTTTGAACCAACACGGGTTCCTTTCTCCTGATACCCATTCCCCCTCCTCCCCCCCCTCCCTTCAACCTCGCACAATCACTATAATACAACCACAAAACAACGGAACGCTCTCTTCTTCTTCTTCTTTTCTTTCGTTTTCCTTCTCCTCCCGCCCTTTTTTTCTTTCTTTCGTCTTTTGGGAGGCAACGGAAAGTTATATATCTCGGGGCTAAAACAGGATATCCCCCCCCTCGTAAACCGGCCTTCAGAGAGGGGGGGGACATAAATGGGGTGTAAACGGCGGCGAACTGCGGCTGGGATGAGCGTCGTAAGAGCCTAGGGAAGGGGGGGAGTATGGTGACAAATGGGGTGGGAGGGAGAGAGAGGAAGAGAGGGAGGGAGATGCTCATTTTTCATCCCACGGCCATGAGAGGTTTCCAACGTGGGTCGTTGTTATCCAGCTGCGAATCTCCCCCATGCGCCCTAGGCCACAGTGTCACGATAGCGATCGACGGGGGCTTGTATGCGTTCCGTCGGGGGTTGCTGTTCCCCTTCTTTTTTTTCTTCTTCCACAGAATGTAAGAACGAGGGAAAGCCTCGAAATAACCACCATTAATCCACTTTGATTTTGTCTCCGAAACCAGGGAAAACACCGTCGCGAACTGTCGCTCTCCCTCGATTACCAACCCCCCCCGAGTGAAGCTCCCGACACCGTTTCATCTTTGACCCCCTTCATGCTTTCTGAGCAAGACGAGAGACCCGGGCGTCCCATGTTAAACCCTTTTCCATTATACAAGACGAAAAAAAATGCTGTCTCTTCCCGTCCCGTTTGCGCCTGATACTCCGAGGCCCAAGCCCCGACTTTTCCGGACAGTGTGTGCCCCCCCCCCCAGTCGTCCTTCAGTCGTCCTACGGCGCCAGCATATCCGACATCATGGCCTCGGCCGGCTCCGCGGGGCCCAGCGGCTCCAGCGGCACGGGGAACGCGGGGTCCCAGCCGCCGTAGACCAGCTCGACGCCGTGGGCCTCGCAGGACGCCCGCAGCTGGTCCATGGGCGCGCCCGTCAGCGCGCGCTGGTAGACGCGGCGCAGGCCGCCGCCGCCGTCGGGCCGCGCGGCGAAGGCGGCGGCGGCGCGCTCGATGACGGCGGCGATGCGGCGCGGCTCGCACAGGTCCGAGTGCAGCTCGAGGACCTCGAGGTTCGGGAAGGCCTCGAGGAAGCCGAAGAGCAGGTCGGCCGGGTCGGCGGCGCGGTGGGCCGGGTCCCGCGTCAGCGCGGCGTGGGACTCGAAGTCGAAGTTGAAGAAGCCGAAGACGCGCACCGACGGCGCGCCGCGCAGCCAGGCCAGCGCGCCGGGGAAGAACTGGCCCGGGTCCTGCCTCCAGCAGAGGCCCAGCTCGCGCAGGCGGCCCGAGCGGATCGCGGGCTCGAGGAGCACGGTGGCCAGGTCGACGCTGAGCGGCAGGCGCGGCATCCACAGCCGCTCGAGGTTGGGGTACGTGACCAGCGGCGCCGACGCCGCGCCCCCGGCGGCGGCGGCGGCGGCGGCGGCCGGGTAGCCCGAGTAGTCGAGCGGGAGCTGCTGCGGGAGCCAGTCGCCGTGGTTGCCCTGGTGGGCCGCGCGGGCGTCGAGGACGCGGAAGGAGGACGGGTGGAGGGGCGGGAAGTGGCGCTTGTCGCCCATGGAGAGGGCGCCGCAGGCCCTGCCGAGCCTGATCACCTGCAGGCGCGTCCACAGGGACCAGCAGTCGTCGGGCGGGGACAGCGAGTCGACGCCGGTGAAGACGCCAAAGTTGTCCATGTACAGCTGCTCCAGGTTCGGTGTGGCCCGGGCGAGGACGAACTAAGGTGCGTGTGTCAGTTTTCGGGCATCTCTCGCAAGACGAGAAGGGAGGGGGG
>MU843128.1:0-31973 GCA_030867305.1 Colletotrichum zoysiae | reverse complement strand
GTCCCGTCATTTTCGATATGTATAGTTCAATCATTGCTCTTGCGGGAAGGTTAAATCACCCACCACCCCTGGAGCGATCACTGTCGTCCTGAAGGAAAGGGGGGAAGGGGGGAAGGGGGGGGGGCTGATACTGGGACGGCAAGCGTTGCATATCGGGTATTAGAAAAAAAAAGAAAGAAAAAAAGAGATGAAAATAACATGATCCGAGGAGTGGGACGAGAAAGCCAACGAGTCCAGAAATGTCAATTGCCGAAGCGCTCTTCCTAACCTCGTCCCGATCTCGTCTCTTGGAAAAAGAAACGAAAAAAAAAAGGGGGGAGGGGGAGAGCCAATTCGCTCTTTGACCTCGTTTGCCCGTGTGTGCGTGCGTGCGTGTGTGTGCGTGTGTGCGTGTGTGCGCGACGAATAGCCACCTGGCGTGATGCCGGGTAGATTGTGAGAAGAAGAAAGAAGATTGAGAGAAAAAAAAAGGATGCAAGAGGGGCGGGGGTTTCGCATGAGTCCATTCGGAAGTCACGTCTGTCATGGAGAGACGAGACGGGTTGGTGAAAATGGAGACGACAACGAGAGTGTGCCGCTAGTGTCTACAACATGGCGGGGGAAAAGGGGAGTTACAGAAGTACGGACGAAGCAAGGTTGCTCTAAATGGAAATCGTCCCTTTTGATCTTTCTTCTCTTCTTTTTTTCTCTCTCTGATATCGGAGGATACAACCTCCGCCAGGACTATGATGAGTTGATGATGGGAGGTTTTTTTCTTCTTTTTTTTCGTCTAATGGTCGCGATGTCGGGTTTTTTTACCCTCTTTCCCTTCTGTTGCTTGGTCCCCTCTACACACACACCTCGACCGATGAGATGATGTCAAGTAAGGTTTACCACTTTTCGCCGCATTGAGTTTTTTGGTTTGTTTTTTTGGTCTTTGTTTTGTTTTGCTTTTTTGGCCGGCAAATAGCTGTCATGTCATGTACCGCGGGCGCGGCAAACCTTAAAAAAACGGTCGAGTCATGAGCTGAATTTCGCGGCAAGACCTCTGTCTCTCGAGAATGATGGTTTGGCTGGTCCGGTCTGGTCTGACAGTGGTCTGGTCTAGTGTTTTTTTCCCCTTCTCTTGAACCCTGCCGAGGAATATCTTCATGCGTTGCGTCTCGTTGCAGAAGCCCGATCTGCAAGCAAACACACACATACACACACACACACACGCACACCCCTCCCCTTCCCTCCTCGTCTTCTTACGGACGATGGGTGCGTGCGTGCCAAATAGCCCAGAAGCCGTGAGGCCGCGTGGGCGTTGGGTTCCCGCGCACAGCTCTCTCGCCTCAAGCGCGATGGTGACCTTGTTGGGACAAGCGGAAAACGGGGGAAATGGTGCAAGAAAGGGCGCTTGCACGGCCGGCGGCCCAAGGGGGGGGAGCAAGCAAGAGATGAGCGGGAGATGGGCAGAAGTCAAAAGGGGGTCGGTCAGGTCATTCCGCCTGTTCAGATAGCGGGATGGGGAGTGACGGACGGGTAAGAGGGCGAACAAATGCGACGAGGTCGAAGGAGAGAACATGTATTAGGGGGGCGCGGGGATATCTCTCTCTCTCCCTCTCTCATCGCATCGCCGTCTCGTTTCTCACAATGCGGTCGAGGCCATCTCCAACGAGCCAGGCCAGGCCAGGCCCCGGCCCTCCTCTTATTTTAGGAGAGTTCGGGACGACGACCATTCATTCCATTTGCTGCGTCCGTCGCGTGGTGGTGAATGAGTGTTCCGTTCGGAACAGGAGGGGGTAGGTAGCCTGAAAAGGCTTGTTTCCCTCTTTTGACAGCACGGGGCTGACTAACTGACGGATGACTGTCGCCGGCAGGACTTGAAAAAGTCAGGTCATGACGGGGGGCCATCGATAGGAAAGGGGGGGGGCGCCGGCCGTTGTCGAGAAAGCTTCACGATTTTTTTCTCTACTTCTCTTTTTTCTTTTCCACCAAGGGCCTCCTTCCCATCTCCCCGCACATTTTTTTCTTTTTTTTCTCTTTTTGACAGTGACAGACCAGCTCCAACCCGGCTTACAGGGCCTAGCCAAGAGCGAGGTTCCTGAGCGGGCCAGTCTCGATGCGGTCAAGAGGCTCACGTCAAGGAACTGGCTAAAAGGAAAAGGCTTGGGCGGCAGCGGCTGCTAAGGGCAGACAGAGACAGAGATGGAGAGACAGAGCGTCGTTGTTGGCGTCTGTCTGTTTCACTGACATATACGGGATACACACCACCGCGGAGTGAGCTAGCTAGCCGGCCGGCCTGGTGTGTTGGCTCGGCTTGGCTGAACGGCAGCCGGGCAAAACCCGCTACTACTACGGCGTAGGTAGTTCACTGACACCCTAAAGGCGAGGATGAGCGGCAAGTGTGAGGGTGAAGGTGAGGGTGAGGGTGAGAGTGAGAATGAGAGTGAGAGTAAAAGTCAAAGTGAGAGCGAGCAGTGAGAGAGAGAGAGAGAGAGAGAGAGAGAGAGAGAGTGAGTGAGAGAGAGTGGTGGGCAACTGGTGAATAGCTGAAGAAGGAGCAGCATGTCTCCGAGAACTGATTATGATTAAACGTCGCACCCCTGACCTCACACGCACTAGTAGACGTGGCGTGTCCACACACACACACCCACACACGCCCAGGTATAGTGGTTTACATACTTACTGTATAATGCTGCGTATGACCGTACCGACGGTACATCTTGACCATTCCCATAGCCCAGCACACGCGCCACGGTAGGACTGGGATATTTCGTCACCGAAGCCCAAAATACAATTATATTTTCCCCCTCCTTTCTCTGACAACAAGCACCCAGCACCTTTTTGGTGTCAATGCAGAACGGCGGGGGGCGTGGACGACGACGGGCTCTCCTGTCAGTCGCTCGCTCGCTCGCTCACCGGCGCGCGGGCAAAAAACGAGACCAACGGTCGGCGGTACGGTACGGTACGTACCGCTGGATTTTCCGGAAGAGAGCAGCAACGCGACTGGCCAGAGTCCATAACATTGCAAGTCGCCATTTAGTGGAGTGTTGTGTTTGGTAGTGCCTGCCCACGGACGGACGGGGGGGGGGCGGCGGGCGTGCAGACACGGGCATGGATGGGCATGGCATGCACCCACTTTAACCTTCTTTCCTCGCTTCCATTCGTTCTTTCCCTGCACTTTGAATGGATGTACGTACCTACGGATACCTGCTACGAAGTACAGTCGGCAGCTACAGTAGAGTAGGTACTGTAGGTAGGTAGGCAGGCACGATGTACATGGTATTTTATTTTTTCCACGCCCGTGTGACTGACCGTCCTTCCTTGTCCTGTCGCTCACCAACGGGCAATTTGTTTCTATCCTTGCTGTTGTTTATCAGCTGTTACCTACATAGCAAGCTACGTATTCGTACATCGTCGTAGGTAACATGGCAGGTAGGTAGGCAGGTAGGTAGGTAGGTAGATACCCAATGCTCTCTGGGTCGCGGCCCGTCCTTGTCCGGCCTGGTCTGACCCGGTTTGTAGTGTAGCAGTCGTGCCTGCTCCTGTTACTGCTCCGGTCCAGCTCCTGCCCCCAGCTCTGGTTCAGTTCCAGCTCCTGCTCCAGCTCCCGCTTCGGCTCTTGTGTGTGTGTGTGTGTATGTGTGTGTGACATTGAAAGGTACGTACCGTTTGGGATTACACGTATTCTTGGCTCGTGCCTCTCATCGCTCGTCCCACACCCCCCCATCCCTCTCACCGCACCTTTCCCGCTGAGCATAATAACAGCCGAACCCAGGCATGCGCAAAGAAAAGTTGGCGTCATGGCCGTCCCCGGTGGAGAGAGGAGAAGATGAAAAAGAAGAAGAAAAAGCAGAAGAGGGGATATAATAAAAAACCGGGACACGGAACGACCAACGGAGAAGAAGACGCAGCAAGCAAGCAAGCAAGCGAGCAAGCACTGCACAATGTAAGTAAGCAGGCACCTTGGGCATTGGATCCATCCATCCGTACCTGCCATACCTGCATCGTATGTGCTTGGGTAGATAGATACCTTACATACCCAAGTAGGTAAGCATACCTACATCGTACCTACCTACCTAGGTACTCAATGGTAGGTAGGAAGGTACACCAAGGACGTAGGGGTACGTACCTTTATTCCGTCTGAATGTTCACCTCAATCCTGGAATGACGGGCCAATCACGGTACAGCTTCACGCCGGCCAGCTCATCACTATCACCACCACCACCTCACCTCGTCCATCTCTCTCTTCATGCTCTCTCTCTCTCTTCACCCTATCATCTTGACTCTTTCTGCCTCCTTTTCCCACTTACCTAGGTACGAATAGACAGACCTCTTCTTCATCCTCTCCTCAGCCCAACCATTCACCGCCCACCACCATCCACAGCCATCTCCTCATCCCCTTCTCCAGTTATTCAATTCATTCATTCATCCCACACGCTCACTCATTCACACACCCCCTCCTCATACCCCCCTCCCCCCCCCCCCCCTTCAACTTTGAAAACGCACGCACACACACCTCTCATCATTATCATCATCATCATCGCAAAGTACACACCCCACCCCCCTTCCATCCATCCATCCATCCATCCATCAGACTACCATGTACCACCGCGACCACCACCACCACCACCACCACCACCAACACCCTCCATCCATCTCCCCCCCATCCCTGCTCATCTAGCGTGCTCTGTCTTGCCTGTCCCACCGACATTACCAGCTCGTTGTGGAGACGCCGCAAAGCCTCACTTCCATGACTGGACATTCATTGCGCTGCGCTGCGCTGCTGATCCGTTCGACTTCTTTAAACCACTGGCTTCGCGCCGTCCGCCTTCCCATATCCTCCCACGATCGTCTTCCTATTATCCGAAGCCACAATCTCCCTGTTTGTTCCATATTGACTTGACTTGCCTCACCTCGCCTCGCCTCGCCTCGCCAACAAGTCAACCTTGAAACCTATACTCAGTACTTTGGAATTCTCCCACCAAACCAACCAACCAGCCATCCAACCAACCCCTCTCCCGGGAAAAAGACCCTCGGCGGAAGAAACAAAACATTCACCACCACTGCCGCCGGGTTCGTTGTTGTTTCGCAGACAGACACGGCAAGGCCAACAAAGCTCTTGTCTCGTCTTGCTTGCTCGCTCTATCCCCGCCGAGTTTCCACCAGGCCCTTGGATGTGCCCAAGAGACATCAAGAGAACGAGGCTGCTACACCACCAATCTCGCGCCTGTCTGTCACTTCACACCTCGCCCTCCCGCCGCTTCCGAACACTCACTCCCGTCTTGACTCGGAACCACCCCGGATTATCACAACCCTGCACCGAGTCGACGCCGGTCAAGCTTCATACCTTAGCACGAACCAGACCAAGTACCTAGCTACCTACCTACCTACCCATCTTAGCTTTGCTCGTCAAACAAACACCCCGCTTGTTCGACATCGTCGGCTTGAATCAACATGAGCCATCCTTACCAGAACGTTGAAGAGATCCAGCGCCAGATGCAACAGAAGCAGCAAGAACTGGCAAACCTCCACAACCTTCTCATCCAGCAAAATGCATCTGCGCCACTCCCTGCCCAGAGCAATCCCATGACCCTGCTCCCGGCCCAAGCTGACTTTCATGTTGATGCTGCTGCCGCCGCCGCCGCCTTTGTTCAACAACAACAGCAGCAACTGCAGCAACTGCAACAAAACCAACAGTCAAATGGCGTCTCGCTGGGCCGCCGGGCCACAATACCCAGGAGCAAGTCAAATATGGGTTACTCGGCCGCGCCCACAAGAATCATGGTATTACTGCTCCACTCGCCGCCGTCTACTATGCCGTGAACCAAAGTTTTTTTTTTTGCCGTCCGTCCGTGCTAACCACCTTCCAGGAGCGCAGCACTGACGACTCACCGCATCCCGTCAAGCGCGCCAGAGTCATGTCACAGCAGCACCCCCGTGCGGCGCCCATGACGGGCATGACGAGGAGCGCCTCCAACAGGTCGGAGAAGTCGATCCCCTTTGTAGCAAAGGGTCCTCTGCAGCCCCTCCAGACCTCAAATAACCAAAACACCATGATGGACCGCTTCTACCAAGGCCAAGATGACCCTCACGTCTTGTTCGAGTCTTCTCTGCACAACACTCCGTCGAACAACCGCCGTCATTCCGGCCTCTCGCCCGTCGAGGAACACGCTGCCTTTTTGGACCCGGGCGTCGGTATGAACATTGCCGACTACCTGGCTGCACATGATGAGATACCGTCTCCCGCCATGATCCCCCCGCCCCAGCAGAGCTACCTGAACCCCTACGACGGCCGCAACTCCCAGGCCAGCCTAATCACTTCCGCTTGCCCGTCAATGAGCTCCGGTACCTCGGCCGCCGAGACGCTGCCCCTGACGAGAGAGAACAGCTCCTTCGACAACCGCTTCGACAACCAGTCCCTCACGGGCGCCTTCGAGATGGCGAGAATCAACTCGACCCAGTCTCAAGTCGCCGACTACATGCCTCCTGACGCCTATGCAGTCCCGCCGACCGGCGCTTCGCCCAACGCCAAGCCGGAGAGCTACCTCGCCTACGTTGGGGCCGGCGCCAGCCTCTCGCCACAGTATGGCCAGCAGTCGCCCATGGAAGACCAGTTCCTCTCGCAGGGCTCTTCGATGATGGAGCGTTCCGTCTCCGCCAACAGCACCGCCTCCACAAAGTCCACCACCGAGCGCCGGGCCAAGGAGGCTCGCCTGCAGCAGATTCAGAACGCCCACCGGACCAAGATTTGCCCCAAGCCTTTGGAAGCCGCCAAGCCGTCCCAGTCTGCCGCCGCCGCCAAGAAGGAGGGCAAGGTCGCCGTATCCAAGGGCTCTTACACTCGCCCCAAGCATCCCAAAGTGTTCTGCGACATGTGCAACGAACACCCGGACGGCTTCCGCGGCGACCATGAGCTGCGGAGACACATCAACGCAAAGCACGAAGGCATCGTCAAGAAGTTTGTGTGCCGCGACCCTTCCACGGTCGGCATCCAAACCGGCGTCCAGGCCATCAACCCGCTGTCAAAGTGCAAGCAGTGTGTCGCTCGCAAGCAGTACGGAGCCTACTACAACGCCGCCGCCCATCTCCGCCGCACCCACTTCAAGCCCAAGACCCCCCGCGGCAAGAACAAGAGGGGTGACGACGAGGAGAAGCGCGGCGGCAAGGGCGGCGGAGACTGGCCCCCCATGAACGAGCTCAAGCAGTGGATGGAGGAGGTGTTTGTCACGGCCGACGACGAGGCCGCCGAGGCCGAGGCCCAAGAGGAGGACGAGGAGGAGGCCGCCGCCGCCGCCGCACAGTTCGACCCCTCCATGTCGATGGACCTGTCCCTCGGGCACATGGGCGAGAACATGACGTACGACATGGGTTTCACGACTTCCTACCACATGCCCGAACTGGCGGCTATCGACACGTCTCAGGCCTCGTACCTGGCCGTCTCCAACATGCCGCTCTCTTCGGCGTCGGAAGCGTTCGCCTTTTCGCCGTTTGCCCAGAACTCGCCAATGAACAACGGCCTGTCGCACGAGCCCGCCTTTTCCATCTCGTCCTCAAACACCGTCACACCAACCACCTTCCAGGACCCGCTCGCGGAAGGCTTCGACGGCTACGTCGCTTACTGATTGGAACGTCTTGCATCTCCTCGATCCGATTTTCTAGGTTACGTATTGTTTCTCTCTCTTCGTGTTGCATCCCGCCCCTGATTGTTGCTCGGATCGCTGTTGGGCAGCGCTCAGGCATCCATCCATTGGGCTGGCTGCACCCTTTGCATGACGCGAGCCTGCCCAACGCCTGTCTACCAACATGCGATCTGCAAGGCCAAGCAAAACGAAAGACATGAAGAAAAACCCCTCAAAAAAAAAAAAAAGGCTCTTGATTCTTCCACTGTCGAATGTTGTCATGACATGATGCTCAGCACACAAGAGGTGTTGCTGGATGCCGGGTTTGGCGGGAACACGGATGCGCTGCGTCTACCCAGCCGGCCGGCCCATTTCCCGTCGCCGTCTTGTTGTTTACTGTTATTTTCTGGCGAATGTTTTGTTTATTTCCTTGTCATGTTCAAGAGTCGATGGGCGATACGTTTTATATGGGCCAGTGAAGTGCGGTGACAAACAGCACTTTACTTTACGCCTGCCTCGACGCGAGGCTTTGGGAGTTTGTACCCCGGATTGAAAAGAAGCTGTACATAGGACGCAAAGTCCTGAGGTGCCTAAAACGGCGCGGTGGGTCACGGGATGGGCATATCACTTCTGACATGGACGGTACAGGCGTTTTCCCCCTCGGCGAGGAGGGTCGTTGAAAGATTTGACGGGGTTTTTCTTTCTTTTTTTTTTCTTCTTTTTTTTCTGCATGGTGTTGGGGATATGTCATGTCTAGGTAGTTTCCGGTCTGATTTGGGTCCGGAAGATGATGGGAGGGCTTGGGATGCCCTGCGGCGTCAGCATGTATATACACGGGACCCCGAGGTCAGTCGGTCGGCCGGTTGGGTAAAGCGCATTCATTGCACACGCTTGCGTTGGATAGCAAGGACGAGATTAATGTCCGGAGCGGAGGAATGTATAGCACAAACAAGAATCGGGTCTTGAATGCCCAAGAAGTCATAAACGGTCCCTCCCAGCTACTGGATTCGACGCTGTGAGAGTAGAGTAGAGTAGAGGAGAGTGGGTGGGTGTGCATGACTCGTGAGTATAGAGTTTCCAGGCTCTCCAACTCTCTTCTATCCAAGGCCTGTCTGTAATCACCCCCAAGCTCCCTCCCTTCGTCTCCTTGATATTGTCCACGGACGCGTCTACGAGTGCCGAACCCGGGGTCTGCACACCCCTTGCTCGAAGGAATGCCGAGAATTACTTTGGGAGGTGGTGGTTCTCAGGAGCGGGCGACGGCGGCGTGGAGTTTATCAGTGGGGGAGTTAGGGAAGTCGTCCCGCATGAACGCGCCCGACGGTTCACAGCCTTGACGACGTAGGAGTAGAGGAAAAAAAACAGTTGTGTTGTGCATTGTTCATCGCCCGGCCCACTGCCACCACCACCACCCACCCTTGCCCCTCCGGACCACTTTCTTCTTTCCCCGGATCGAAGGGTGACGAAGGGGCGTCGAGAAGGCCTGGAACCACATTGGCCCCAGGCCAGGGGCATCGGGAAAAGTCCGCAAAAAATTGCCAATTACTCGTAGTCGGGTGCCCGTTGGCGAGCCGGGCGGCGACGTCAAAGCAAAGGGGAAGGGGGGGGGGGGGGCATCACGAACCAAGTACGGAGACTGCGAATACTCCGTACTTGGTAATCCGGGCGGTCAAAGACTTTTGCTCTTGTTCGGTAGCGAGAATGTCGCGCGCTGCTGCCCCCTCCGTATACCATGGCCCGATCAGGGCCAAACCCGGGCCAATGGCGTGCGCAAACGTG
Source organism: Colletotrichum zoysiae (assembly GCA_030867305.1). Classification (NCBI taxonomy): domain Eukaryota; kingdom Fungi; phylum Ascomycota; class Sordariomycetes; order Glomerellales; family Glomerellaceae; genus Colletotrichum; species Colletotrichum zoysiae. The sequence goes on along the minus strand of MU843128.1, from coordinate 22,608 downwards.
GCCGTCGTTCCCCGGGGGGTTTTCTCTCTCTCTCTCTCTCTCTCTCGCGCGTGAGAGTGAACGAAACGCGATTCTTTGAAATGTCCCGGTGACCACCATCTCGCGCGCTTTGATGCAATGCCCCGATAGGACCGATCGAAGCCCACTTCGGGGGAACCATGGTACTATACGGCCGATTCGGCACATACACCGGCCTCCTGGCCTGTCAGCTTCGTCCGGCAGACGGTTTGTAGAGGGGAACACGACAGGATGTTGAAGGTGCAAGTGCTCGGTTCTGTTTACGGCGGATTTTGTGTTTCTTTTTTTGGGTTGTTTCTTTTTTTCTTTTTTTTCGATGCTTGACAAGGCCAGCAAGTATCTGACCCATTGCGAAGGGTGCTGGAGCGGAGCATGTCAGGAAACGAAAGGGGGGGGGCGTGGTCTTGTTTTTATTTTATTTCATCTTGGACATGAACTAGTTTGACAGATATATATGCTTTGCTGTATCGCTTCTTGTGTACAAGTCTTTTTTCCAATATGCATTATTGGCCTCTCCTGTTAGGCATAGTACAATACTCTCTCACGCCCGGCCTGTCCGCCCACCCCCGCCAACAACCGAAGAGTTGCTTGGGAGGGGTTCTTGTTGTTGACGTTTACGTCCGAGTCAATGGTTGCTTTATCGAGGACCCAGACGCCCTTCCTGAACGCGCGTCAACCGCCGGGCGGTGGTCAATTGCGGTCTGACGTTCCGTGTTCCGAGAGTTGCAGGAGCAGAAAAGGAAGCTTTTTGGGAGTGACTAGGCGCGGCGTATCGGGTGTTTACTGTTCAGATTGCATAAACAATAAACAAAGAAGAGACAGGACCCCCCGGCAAACCTTGTATAGCTTGCTAGATGTAAAGGACTGTCTAAAGAGATAAGGGTTGGTGAGCAGAGAGTGAGTGCAAGTGGATTACGGAGACGCACGGAAACGGAGCGCTTAGGGTTCATCCCTCCCAGTTTGACATTGCTTAACCTGACCATCACGCTGTAAACCATTGCGCCCTACCACTAGCGGAACGAGATTGCGATCTATTGCAGTCAAGTGGGAGTATCGGATTGGAGTTGCGGGATGCTTGCTGGTCCTTATCAGTGACTACATAGTACTATACGGACATCTGGAACCCGAAATGCCGTCGCCCTCCCAGTCCAAGATAAGGATGATGTGATGATGGATGAACTAGGAAATCCCGTAACCACCGGAACGCGCGCGTTCCGCCCTCGGAACGGAACCATTCCATTTTATCAACACCGACATCACCCCACGATTCCGACCACTTCCGCGGGTCTGCATTCCCCCCTCTAGAACCCTCCGAGATTCCGCCTGCCCGTGCAACAATGGCCCCGGAACCCGACGTGATGGAAGCCGTGGCGCCGCAGCCGTCGGTCGCAAGCTCCGCATCGGCCCAGAAGCGCGCCGCCCCCGGATCTGCTTCGGGCGAGAGCCAGCGGTCCAAACGAGCAAAATACACCCCCGTAGCGTGGTATGGCCGCATGCATCCGCCATTTGATTGTTTTTTTTGGTATGGTATTCGGCTTGTCGGTACCCCGCGGCTAACTGGACGGACCGTAGCAACGAGTGCAAGAGGCGGAAGCTCAAGTGCATAAAGGAGGAGAGCTGGTCGGCTTGCCGGCGATGTCTCATGAGCGGGGGCGAGTGCGTCTTCGTCCCCGGCCCGCAGCAGACGCCGCTCAGGGAGCGCGAGCCCACGCGCGAGAGGGACGGCGAGCCCGTCAATCCGTCCGGCGGCCGCGGCGGCGGCGGCGCCGCAGCCGCAGAGAACCGCGCCGCGTCGACCGCGCCGACCGGCCCCCAGTACAAGAACCTGATCGACGAGGTCGCCGTCCTCCGGGAGCAGGTCGCCGCGCTGACGTCGTCCCTCAGGGAGCTCACCGGCAAGATGGCGCACATCGGCACGCGGTCGCCGGCGGCCCTCGGGGGCGGCCCTCCGCTGCCGAGCCCCCTGTACGCGAGCGAGTCGGCCCGCCGGCCCAGCGAGCCGAGGGAGCCCCAGTTCGTCGGCCCCACGAGGTCCGCCTACAGCCTGCGCATAGCCGAGTCGTCCCTCTCGCGCGTGCGCGTCCAGGCGCGCGACGCCTCGCCGGCGAGCGGGTCCGCGTCCCCCGCGGCCTCGCCGGGGGCGCCGTCCGAGGTCGTCGTCGTCGTCGACCGCCACGCGTCCCCCCCGCCGTCGTCGACGGCGGCGGCCGCGGCCCAGAAGGACCCGGACCCGGACCCCCTCCTGACGTTGGGGTTCGACGAGGTCGTCCGGCTGCTCGACGTCTATCAGGAAGAGATCGAGTCGGTGTACCCCTTTACCGACATCGGGGACGTCCTGGCCAACCTGGCGCGCATCCTCGACTACGCCAGGGACCCGCACAGCCAGCCTGCCGAGGACCGTCCCCAAATCGAACTGAAAGACGTCCAGATCGTCAAGGTCGCAATCGCCACGTCCATCGTGATGGATGCCCAGGGGCAGAATCCCATCAGCACGAGGCTCGTCGACGCGGTGGAGCCCGTCGTCTGCCGTGTTTCTGGCGAGGCCTTTATAGACTTGAAAGAGCTGCAAATCATGACCATGCTGGTAAAGACCCGAAAAACGAGAGAGTCCTTCCGAACGTGACTCGATTTTCTCCACAAAAAAAAAAGAATCCTCAGACTGACCGTTGCGTTAGAGCATCTACTGGTTTCATTGCGGCGAGGAGCTGCTGGCGTGGAGATCCATTGGCGTCTCGGGACGAGAAGTCCTGGAAATGGGACTGAATCGGCGCGCCATCCTCATGGAGAACTTCAAAGACCCCAAGGAGAGGGACCGGGCCCTGCGGTGCTTCTGGTGTGTCTACGTTCTAGACCGCCGTTGGAGTTTCGGCACGAGCTTGTCGTTTGGCATCGTTGACAGGGACGTCGACCCCGAGTTGCCCGAGCCGGTGAGTCCACACCACCCTGCGCTCCAGCGCCGCTTTTTTCGACGGGATAACTGACCGACCGGGCCGCCCGTCACAGGGAGACGAGTATCCCTACCTCCGGTGCATGATTGCGTACGGGAGGCTCTGTTCCAAGGTCTGGGAAGCGCTCCCGCCGTTCGAGTCGCCGTCGCAGTTCATCCCCAGGGACACGGTGGCGTTCCTCGACTTCATGACGCTGAACTGGCTCGGCGCGATCCCCGAAGACCTGCAGCTCCGCCACCCGAGGCTGGGCCTCGCCCCCCGGGCCCAGCCGCGCGGCATGCACCGCCTGCGGACCCTCCTCTACCTCCGCGGCAACCAGATGCGGATGCTCATCCACCGGCACCACGTCCTCAGCACCGCCAGCGTCAGGGCGGACGCGCGGGGCGCGAGGCTCGTGACCGAGATCGCCCTGGACTCGGTCCGCGTGCTCGTCCACCTGAACGACACGAGCGACATCTACGCGCGGCAGCAGAACGCCTTCAACTACTTCCTCATGAGCGCGCTGGTCGTGGTCCTCCTGGCCGTGTGCCACGCGCCGGGCGTCTTCACGGAGCCGTGCAAGGAGCCCTTCCTGAGCGCCGTGCAGCTGCTCAAGGGGTTCTCGCGACACGGCCACGCGAGCCGGCGGTTGTGGAAGACCATCCGCGGCCTCCTCCCCAGCGTCAAGTCGCTGGGCCTGAGGAGCGACCGGGATAAGGGGGACGCCGCCCCTCCGACGGCGGCGGCGGCGGCGGCAGCGGCGGCAGCAGCGGCAGCAGGAGAAAACGGCGAAGACGAGGACCCGGCGGACGCGAGGATGGACGAGGCGGCGGCGGGCCAGGATACCACCGACCAAGACGAGCGGGAAGGAAGGCGGGCGGAAAACCAATGGGACGTCTACGACGCGGGCCACAACGCGGACGGCTCGATACCGGACATGTTCAAGATGGGAAACGACCTGCTGGATCTCTTCGACGCGTTCGGGCACGCGAACGCGGGCCATCCGACGCCGTCGGATTTTCCCGTGGGGTTCTTCGGGGGCAACGAGCAGGGCATGCCGCTCGGCGGCCCGGAGGAGATTTCACGAAGGTTCCAGGGGCTCATATGAGCGGCGAGCGAGATCAACATTCCGAGTGTTTTTTGAGGTATAAAGCGTGATGATAATTATTACAAAGCTGTCTAAAAATAGGGGGGGGGGGGTTCAGGCCTCCGCGGAAACAGAGACGCCGTTCACCACACTGCTACCAACGACCGGCACCTCGAACTTCTCCTTGCCATAGGACAGGTAGTAGACGACACCGAAGAGGAGCCACCCCGCCAACACGACGACGGAGTAGTTCATGTTCTGCGGCGTGACGGGCATGGCCGAGGGGAAGGTGCTGAAGACGATGACCACGGCCATCCATACCAAGCTGATGACGTTCAGGACGGGGCCCAGCCTCGGGCCCAGCTTGAAAAAGCCGTAGTCGGAGGGGCCCAAGGTCTTCCTGCCGTAGGCCAGCATGTAGACGATGGGCAGGATGTAGCTGGCGTACATGCCGATGATGGACATTGACAGGATGGCGTTGAAGGCCGTCGTGTTGCCGATGTAGATGAAGCCCAGCACCATCTGCAGGACGGTCACCAGGACGACGGAGTGGACGGGGATCCGCTGGCGCCTGTCGACCCTGCTGAGGTAGCGGTCGTAGGGCGTGGCCCTGTCGCGGGCGAAGGCCCACAGCGTGCGCGAGGTGGACGTGGTGCCGGCCACGGTGGCCGCGACGGCGGTGAGGACGATCATGACGGACAGCACCGTCGCGCCGGCGCGGGACCTGGTGACGTCCATGAAGATCTGCATGAAGGGTAACCCGGTCTTGGTCGAGAGGAGCGCCTCGAGGGGCCCGGTGGAGAAGAGCAGCACGGTGCCGAAGACGAGGCCCATGACGCCGTTGACGACGACGCTGCCGACCATGGCGATGGGAACGTGCCGGCTCGCGTTGGGCATCTCCTCGGCGAGATGGCACGCCGCGTCGTAGCTACACATGATGGTGTTAGTCAGGAGAAAGTGTATAATAGAAGATGGGGAGTGAGGGAGGGGGGGGGGTCCTTACCCGAGAAAGGGGTAGACTGCGCTGATGAGCCCGACGAGCCACGAGACGCCGTCACTCTCCCACCCGCTGGAATTGACGAATTCCGTGAAGACGAACGAGGCGGTGTTCTTGGGTGCCATGACTCCGAGCACGATGAGAATGGTCAGGAAGCCGACGCCGTGGAGGACACCTTTTGGGACACGATATGGGTCAACGAACCAGACTTGGAAAAAAAAAAAGGACGAAGAAAAGAAAAAACCCAGCGTCGCCTTACCGGAAATCAGGTTCGCCGTCGGCAGAAGCCTGTGGCCCCAGATGTTCACGGCCATGCCGTACACCAGGATGGCCCAGTAGAAGAGCATGCCCTGCCAGCGCGCCGGGACGTAAGAGTCGTCGTTGAGGACGATGAGGGCTTGCGTCTGGAGGCCGGCGGCGAACGCGGCGGACGAGGTCAGGACGACTTGGCCGCCGACGGAGATCCAGCCGGTTGCGAACGCGGCCGCGGACCGAGTCGATGGTGGGCATAATGCCGCAACCCAGTGGTATTGGCCTGGACAAACAAAGGAAAACCCATCAACTGTTAGCTCCTTTTCCCGGCGTCAGAGTCTCGGAAACCACGCTTCTCCCTCCCCCCCCTTTTTTTTGAGCCAAAGATGAGTCTTGTGTGCACAACTTACCTCCGGCAGTCGGGTATATGGAAGCAATCTCTCCGAGGGACGAAGCGATGCAAACGGTGCAAAGGGTTGAGAGGATGCTACGGACGCCCCGTGTCAGCCGCACCGCTTTTGCAACAAACCAAATGGGAAAAGCGGTTAATGTCCAAAACGTACAGGTTATAAAAGAGGCAAGGCGCGCCGCCGCTGACTAGAGCCGGCGCGACAACGGTTGACAGAGCTTCCCAAGTTGCCATGAGGCAGAGGCACAACGCCCCCAGGGCGGGCAGCGAGAAGCGTCTCTCGAGCTCCTGCGCGTGCCCGAGCTGGGCGAGTCGGTAGTCGTCGCCATCGGCGACATCTCGATGGTGAGAGCCGACCTTGGCCAGGGTTGCTGCGTCTTCCTTCGTGTCGTTGTTCATTGCGTTGAAAAAGAAATGGTCTGGTCTGGGTGGTCTGCGGTTCCAAATTCTGGTTCTGCTACGAAAGGGTCCATCCCTGTGTATAAGGCGTTCCCTCGAATTATGTATTGCCCATGACTATTACACGCGAGGTAATTGCACGCTCGACCCTTATCGTTGTAGTTGTCGACGGTTTCCAAGTATTGCTGTTGCAAGCCCCCCCGGGATGGAGACCAATGTTCCATCACAACCGTATCAAATGTAGTGCTTCCGGCGCCTTATCTTGGGCGATTGGATCCAATCAGTAACGGCATTACAATCGGCGACCAATCGAACGAGCCCCCGACGAGCCTCTAGGGTTGAGTTTTCTGATAACTTAGCCTTTCGTAGCCTCTTTTCCCACGCTGGGGTCAGAGATAAGAACGATGGGGGGCGCGAGCGATCCTTGTCTTAAGAGGTCCCATGCTTCCGAGCCATTCCGCTGGCACTGCTCGGAACCAGAACCGTTTCCGATCTCGCAACCATCCACGCGTGCTTGAATCATTTTACTGGGGCCCAAGTTCGCGGGCCCAGCTGTCCTGGAGTTCAATATAGAAGTCAACGAGTTGGACGCTTAAGAGCAAGAGCCCTCAACCCTTCCGAGAGCTTTCATAAATTCAAGATACTGCTCAGGATCGAGATTCACACCCACGACATCGCCTGGCCACCCCATCAGGGTCTGTCTTAATATTCACAATGGCATCGATTCCGCACCCCTTGTCTGCGCTATCTCTCGAAGAGACCAACCAAGCCCGGGACGTCGTCCTCGCCGCCCACGATGGATCGGTCCTTGATTTTAGACAGATTTATCTTTGGGAACCACCCAAGGCAGAGGTTCTGGAATTCCTTGACCTCGAGCACTCTGGGAAACTCACAGCCTCATCACCCAGACCAGCGAGGTGCGCACAGGTCTTTTACGATGTCATTGGCGGTGCCAGCAGAGCGCAGTACACCGAGTCTATCGTAGACCTCGGTCTGGGTAAGATCGTTGACCAGAAGGTCATTGGTTCCGAGCACCAGGCAAGCTTGGCCATGTACGTTCACCCTCCCCGACTTACCGGTATTTTCTTTTTGCGATTCGTGTGTTGACTTTGCCCAGGTTCGAGTTCGAGACCCTTGCTCAGGTTGTCGAGAGCTCCGCACTCTTCAAAGAGAAGATTGCGGAGCTCAAGCTGCCAGAGGGCTTCGAGGTGGTCATCGAGCCGTGGCCCTACGGCGGCCCCGACCCGGCGGACGGGGACAGGCGCTTCTTCCAGGCCCTCATCTTTGCGCGGGACACGAGGAGCGGCAACCCGGACTCCAACTTCTACGCCTACCCCCTGCCCCTGATCCCCGTCATGGACGCGCACACCAAGCAGGTTGTGCGCATCGACGAGCTCGCCACCGGCGGCAAGGGCGACGCCTACACGGGCAAGACGCACGCGGCCACCGTCGTCGACCACTGCAAGGGGAGCGAGTACGTGCCGGAGCTGCTGCCGAACGGGACGCGCAAGGACCTCAAGCCCCTGACCGTGGCCCAGCCCGAAGGACCCAGTTTCTCGGTCACGGACGGCAACCTCGTCCAGTGGCAGAAGTGGCGCATGCGTGTCACCTTCAACCCCCGCGAGGGCGCCGTTGTTCATGACATCCGATACGATGGTCGTCCGGTGCTGTACCGTTTGAGCATGAGCGATATGGTGAGCCCTTGCTCCCCCCCCATTGCCGAGTCCTCGATGGAGGGAACCAAACTCTGACTTTGTTTGCTTTAGACCGTGCCCTACGCAGACCCTCGCCCGCCATTCCACCGTAAGCAGGCATTCGACTTTGGTGACGGTGGCCTCGGCAACTGCGTCAACAACCTGACTCTCGGCTGCGATTGCCTCGGTGTCATCAAGGTGATTCCCCGTGACGAAGTCAACCTTCGCCCGTCCTCGACGCTAACAAGGCGATGCAGTATTTCGACGGTGTTCTCACGGATGCCAAGGGCAATGCCACCGAGAGCAAGAACGTCATCTGCCTCCACGAGCAGGACAACGGCATCAACTGGAAGCACACGAACTGGCGCACCGGGCGCGCCGTCGTCACCCGCCGGCGCGAGCTGGTGATCCAGTTCATCATCACGCTCGCCAACTACGAGTACATTTTCAACTTCAAGTTCGACCAGGCGGCCGGCATCGTCGTCGAGGCCCGCGCCACGGGCATCGTGTCGGTCGTCAACGTCGACCCGGGCAAGACGGCGCCCTGGGGCAACGTGGTCAGCCCGGGCGCCCTGGCGCAGAACCACCAGCACGTCTTCTGCGTGCGCATCGACCCGGCCGTCGACGGCAACGAGAACACGGTCGTGCAGGAGGAGAGCCTGCCGCTGAGGATGGACCGGCGGACGAACCCCAGCGGCAACCTGTACGAGGTCAGGCAGACGCCCGTCTCCACGTCGGGCGGCTTCGACGCCGCGCCCATGAGCAACCGCGTCTTCAAGGTGCAGAACCGCGGCAAGACGAACCCGGTCAGCGGGAAGCCCGTCGCGTACAAGATCACCCCGCCCGCGACGCAGCTGCTGCTCGCCGACCCCAACAGCGTCCAGTCCAAGCGCGCGCTGTTCGCGCGCCACCACCTCTGGGTGACCAAGTACAAGGACCACGAGCTCTACGCCGGCGGGAGGTACACCCTGCAGAGCAGGCTCGAGGTCGGGGGCGTCCGGGACGCCGCCGACAGGAACGACGACGTTCTGGACCAGGACGTCGTGGTCTGGAGCGTCTTTGGGCTGACGCACAACCCCCGTGTCGAGGACTGGCCAGTGATGTGAGTTGGACCCCCCCCCCCCTTCTCCCCTTTCTCTCCCTTCTTTGAATGAGTCCACCCCCCGGCTAACGAAACAAAACCCTTTGCCAGGCCCGTTGAGATGCTGCAGCTGCACATCACGCCTTCGGATTTCTTCACCGGTAACCCGGCGCTTGACGTGCCCTCGAACAAGGACATTGGTTCTCAATTGACCTCCGGCAACCAGAGTTGCTGCGCCAAGGAAGGTTCGCCCGCTCGAAGCAACTTGTAGGGGAAGAGGCTCAAGGGATGCCGTCTCTTTATAGCAGCGTCGGCTTGTGTCATGTGTATGTAGCGATGATTTCGAGGCAAGTGATGGGATCTAGAGGAGATACCCCTGTTTTCAGTTTAGATCAAACGCCCGTGGGAGCAATATATGAGGTATTTACACACCAAGGTAACAATAGCCCATGTATGGTTGCGAAAAGGGGCGGGTGTTCCAGCTCAGCCTTGGCCGGCTGCAGCCGGGTTAAGGGTCTCATAAAACCAAGTGCGTTCTATCAGAACAACAGAACCTCGTGGAATTCACCGACATTGCCAGGCCCTGTACAATATACCTCGGCCAGTCTGCAAGCCTCATCTGGGCAAACCACCTGGGCTCAGCACAAAAGAGTAGAGTACCAGGCCATATTACACGGATATGGTAAACTGTGGCGTCGGCTCAGAAGAATGTAGACTAGTTTTAGTTCAATTCCAAATGCCGAAAGCTGTGACCGGCTGCTTCTCTTCCAAAAAGGGGGCGGAAACCAACAAGCGCCGCAAATAGTAAGACATCTCCGTTGAAACCATTGAAATGGCCAGTCCTCTTCTAGTGGGGTTTCTGTGTGGAATGAAGCCTTCCTTACCTCTCTCTGTGACCTACAGGGCATGCCAAAGGAATCCGGCTGCAGCGTGAAAGCCACACGCAGACGCCCTGGACCGCGTAATCCCATCATAGCCAACTTTGCATAAGATAGCGTCCGGTCTCGATGCTTGAGAGGGACATTTCTATCTTTTATTTTCCACTATTCCTTTTCCTGATGATATCCTAGAGCTTTCCATGCATCGGAATTTTGCACGTGAACCTCTCCACCAAGATTCGTTGCTTCAACGCTCAAAAAATACTGCTATTAGACGTCATACAGAGCATTCAACAGGTTCTTGAGGGAGTCTGTTAAGAGACAATCATGCATGCGGCTCCACTTCTACTGCTTCTCTCATCCCTCTTGCCTGGAGTTCTCTCACAAGAATATTTGCCATCATGTGCTGTAAGAAGCATTTCTTCTCACTTTGTGAGATTTGGATTAACAATCGTAGTTGACCTGTATTCTGGAAGCTCTTGAACAGACGCCATGCGCCTCAGGATATCAGACATGCCTTTGCAAAGATTCACCGTTGCTTAGACAAGCACAACCCTGTATCAATGCGAGCTGTACGATGGAGGAAGCTTTAGGTTCGTACTATCCATCATTTTGTAAACTGAAAATCAACATGTGGCTAACAAGCCAACCAGTGACAGTGAACGCCACATCGAACGACTGCGACATTCCTAGAACCGACGAGTCTGCCAAGCTTATCTATATCAACCTAATCATAATAGTGCCCACAGTATCCATGATCCTACGTATGATAGTAAAAGTCTGACGATGGTCGCCGTGGGGGGCCGACGATTACACCATCGTGCCAGCTTATGTGAAGTTTGGCCTTTCTCTACGTTGGCCGGAGAGAAGCTAATTCCGATTTCAAGCTCCTTCTCTTTTTCTGTATCCCAGTGAACGTTCTTAGTAAGTAACACTCTGGAATAAGTAACAGGGACAAGATAGTACGATAGCTTGACTGACAAGATATTTTTCATAAGGCGCGAACAACGGGGTGGGCAAAGACTTTTATACTCTTTCGTCCCAGCAAATGGAGAACTTTTTCTTGGTATTGTCTTCCACCATGGAACTCTTAATGCAGGTGCTTGCTAACCCAAATACGATAGATATTTTACCTCAGCCAAATCCTTTATTACGTATCATTGGCTGTGACCAAAGCATCAATCTTGTTCTTGCTTCTGCGAATATTCCCTGGCGACAGAGTTCGGCTGGTGATATGGGGCACGCAGGCCTTCAACTTGATGCTTTGCCTTGCATGCGTCTTTGCCGAGATATTCGCGTGCCAGCCTATAGATATGGCCTGGCATTTCATGTCCCCGGGCTACCATGGTCATTGCATCGACCAACTCAACCTGGCACTCAGCCATGGAGCCATCAACGTCGCGCTGGATGTTTGGATGCTAATCTTACCCGTCACACAAATATGGAGGTTGAACATGAAATGGCGCAAAAAGTTTGGTATCACGACCATGTTCTGCATGGGACTTTTGTGAGTCCCCAGCATTCCCTCCGAAAGCATTCATCTCGGTTTACTCAATGTCGTCTAACCAACCACGTCTCAAAGTCTCACCTTCGCGAGTGCTTACCGTATATACACGTTTCTAAAAAATAGCGCCTCGTCCAACAATATCACTGGTAAGCCGGCCATATTATGTATTCCTCAAAAGATTACTGATTGTCCAGTTGATTATCTACCGACTATGCTCTGGACGAATATAGAACTCTGTGTAGGGGTCTTCACCGCCTGCTTCCCCAGCATGCGTAATTTCTTCGAGAGCATGATTCACAGGATCTTCGGCGACAAGAGAGATCAGCAAGCCGCTCCGTTGTCGGGGTCAGATGGTGGGAAGACTTTTAGAAGCATGGACACTGGCACCACGAAATCAGAAGTGTAAGTGGTTTTGAAACCACCAAGAATAATATACGCTCACATCAGTCGGAAATCAGGGAAAAGCTCAATGGCGAAGATATCTCTTCGAGGCGCCGGGCGTCATGGGTTAATTCCGACGGTACTTCCAACTAGATACATGTAGGCATTTCAGTCGCAAAAAATGACAAATCCTTGTGCATGAAACAAGTTGAACCTCCATGAGAGGTAAGGAAATTCTGTCAGCCAATTGTTAAGAATAGAGTCAACACATAATGCTGTTGAACAATATGTTCTCTTATGGCAAGTAATCGCGATAAAACGACTTCCATGGGCCAAACAATTCGTAAGCAAGTCCAGAGGCACGCGCAGACAATGTCTAAAAACCTATGCTGAGTCTTGGAAAGCTGGATAGTGTTGTTCTGTGGGTAATGCTGTAACTTGGCCGGTTGTTCCTCGAAGACTCGCATGGTATGAAGAGAGGACAAGGATTCAAATAGATCAATCCTTCGACCTGTTGTTTAGGTGTGGGAACTTGGATTCCTGGATAAGGCGGATGACCCCGTGAGAACTTATGTAGATACATGCTTACGTATGAAAAAAAGCGTATTGATACTGGGCAATCATAGTCTATCTCATGCCCAGCTTTCCAGCGGTCAGGGTGAAAGCAAATATACTGGAGCTCTTCTCTCGCTCTCTGAAATGACAAAACACCAAGCTCAGATCAACTATCATCGGAAGGTGGGGGCTTCGGGTTGCCCTGAAGTTTGCTGACCGATGAACGTTTGGTCAGGCTTTTCCAGAACAATGTCCAAATCTTGGAAATCGACAAAACATGAGTTGAAACACATGGCACATGGCCCAATACTGCTTCGCCTCACCTATGTCGGACAACGCCAAGATTCATTCGTCATACGAATGGCATGCCACTGCCATTTACTCCATGGTAACCCATGTTTAGTTGTCTGGGCCAGAAACGACTGGACGACGTAATGATCGACATATTCAATACGACAGTTATTGGAATTCCATCCGCCTCTTGTCAGTGGGCGCGGCACTTGTTTCTAGAACCAAAACAGTTAGGTGGTCTAAAATCAACGTCACAGCTCCCTTGGATCGGTATGATCACAGAGGATGCTTCTTCCACAGCCGCACGGTAGAAACTTGAACTCCGATGCGAATGCATCAACGTTACCAACAGACGGGCGCTGTTGGGGGCTAGACCTTCCATAAAGGGACTAAAATTTCGCACTATGCCAATAAGGTCTAACGTCAAAGACTGATGATTCTCCATATCCAACGAACGCGCACGCCTTGACATCGTATCGGCACATCTCGACACATCGAACGAGTCAGTCGTGGAACGCCGATTGGATCTGCACTTCTACCGGGTTTCACACATAACACTGATCGGTAACTCTGGCAATAAATTTAAACTTCCATCGAGCGCTACTAGCAAACCTTAATGCGAAGAATATCCGACCAAATGCAGGGCGAGCAGGGACTGATCCTCGTGGCTCGTCTCAAGTAATGGTCTCTGAATCTCTCCATTTACGCGGTAATCACAGCTGCACCATCGCATTTTCCGTCCTGCCTTGCGCCGACCGCTTGCTCGTGTGTCTCTCACGATGCCTCGCAAAAAGGAGCGAACCACGGGCGTCATCAACCTACCCAAACTTGCTTCTCTATTCCCCTGCTGAGAAATGGCGGGTGAGACCGGATCCATCTCGGTCTCCCAAGCCCAGGCGATGGTAATGGTCGCCTTTGCCGCAGCCGCATATTATAACACCATTGAGACATTTTTCTCCATCTTCACCACGTTCAAACGCCGACAAGGCAGATACTTTTGGAGCATGATTGTTGCTAATACGGGTATCAATGTCAACGTCACCGCCTTCGTCCTTCGATACTTTGGGGGCCACCACGAAACCGTTACCGCTTCCAGTGTTATGATACCATTTGCCTGGTATGCCATGGTCACAGGCCAGGCCATTGTCTTGTGGTCACGACTTCATCTCGTTGTTCACAGCCAGCGAAAAATTCGTCTAATTCTCTCAATGATCATATTCAACGCAGCCACAATGCACATCCCGGAGACTGTAATATTCGTTCTGGCCAACATTGACCCGAAAAAATGGACTATGCCGTTCAAGATATATGAAAAAGTCGAGCTGGTTGTCTTCACCATCCAAGAATCCATCATCGCCGCCCTCTTCCTTTACGAGGGCTACAAAAGTCTCAAGCCTCTCAGCGCGATAAAACCAAAGGCGGTCACAAACATGGTCCATCACCTAGCGGCTCTTTTCGCCGCCGTTTTTATCCTCGACACGGGCCTCATACTCCTCGAATACAACGATAAATTTGACTTGCAGACCATGTGCAAGCCGTTCGTTTACAGCGTCAAAATCAAGGTGGAGTTTGTCGTCCTGAACAAGCTGCTGGCATTCACTCGGATGAGCACCTGCAACTGCCGAGGTCCCGAGACGATACCTTCAAACACCTTGCCGACCTTGCCTGACAGCAACAATCGTACGACTATAGGGGCAAACGCGAACAACGGTGTGACACAGGGTCTTCCGCCTGTGGAGCAGACGGGCGGGTCACTATCGCCGATTTGGCAGACGATCGATGAAGACAACATATTCGATGGAGGGGGTTCACCGATAAGCACGCGGAGTAGACGTCGATTGAAAAACAACGAATTTGAGGTCACAGCAGCCGAGGCAACCTCGCCACTCTCAGCGCATGCAAAAACATTGAAAAGCAATGGTTAAGTCACGTACGAAGCAGTAACACGAACTCAATTTACCACCGAATACCTTCCTCGAAAGCATCCTGCGCAATCACTTTGTCAAGCTTCTGCGGCGATCTCATAGCTATTCAGCTAGTCATACGATACCCCTCCATATATGATACGGACCTTAAACGTGGAACCTGACCATGTAAGGAGTAATAGTGTTATCATGGGGCAGCGCTGTTAGGAAGCACCCCTCAAGCGTCATAAATATAATCCATCCAGCCCTTGGCACATGACAGTGGATGAAGGTCTGCGCAGATCTTATAGAGTTGCCTGAACCAGGTTCTTCAGGGCCGGTAAGATGGAATTCCTTCAGTTGTGGTCAAGTTAGGCGTATATGCCGCAAACGAATAGTACGGCAGATCATGTCGAGCCAGTGTCAGCAGACGCATTTACTGGAAATGAGGGGGAAACAAAAATAAATAATACATAACAACTCAAATAAAAAGACATAGTTGCTTCTTTTGAATGTGAAACTGTTGGGTGGGCAATGTACATGCATGTATAGAACACTTGAGGTAGTAAGCAAAGATATGTTATTCAATGACTATCTCTTCTAACTGGATGTAGTCTCCCATACGGGCCTTTGTAATCGTATCATACAAACGGAGTATGAATCTTGGACCGGGCACATACTGATACATCCTAGGAATAACCGAGTGCCAATTGTTATCTGTGCGCTTATTGTTGGGTGTCGTATGGTCATTTGAGGTTATGTTCCAACACTGTCAGATAGTGATGGAGACTAGAGTGAGAAGCAAACACGCTGATGCCTTCCTATTAGGTCCTAGGTAGTAATAATACTAAAAGCTGCTTCCCCCTATTGCTCGCGCTACTCATAATATACTAATAGAGTACGCCCTCGCTTTATACCCCCTGCGCTCTCGTTATATAACCCCTTCCTACCCCCCTACTATACTATCCTCTAATATAATACCCCTTCCTTCCTAGGCTTTAATCCGGAACCTAGTAGTAATTTACCTACCCCTTATTCCTCCTTACTTTAAGCTACTCCTTCCTTACTAATTATTATTATACTTACCCTCTATTATTATTATACCTACCTTTATTTTAATAGTAGGTCCTAGCTAGTAATTTATAGCCTATAATTAGTGCGTTTAACTGCAGTTACTTATTCCCTTTTTAACTAGTTAACCTTTAAATATCTCCTTAACCTTTAATTCTTCTAATTCTTCCTTTTTCCTTTTTTTTTTTTAGCCTGTTTTAAAAAATATATTAAGTTTACTTCTATTTTATTATTTTTTATACTGTTACCTTATTATAGTTATTTATACTAATTATTATTATTAATAGATTAAAGTGCACTTTATACTTATACCCTATTTTTAGTCTTATTTATTCCCTATATTTACTATATATACTATACCCCTATATACTTACTAACGTTACACTAAATATATTACTACACTTTACTTCTATACCCCCTATACTTCTAATTATTACTATAAGTAGTATATACTGTCTCTTAAGCTACTTAGTTACTAATATATTATAGATAGTTTCTAATACTTATAGTAGAAAAAAGAATTAGAGGGATAAGGCTCTCTTAACCCCCCCTATACCTAAAAAGAATTTTTATATTATAGGTCCTTTATTACTTCTATACTATTTATTTACTAACCTATTACTTTATAGAATAAGTAGAAAGTAGCTATTAAGAAGATTAGTTATAGCGCTATACGTACTATCCCTTATACTACCTATATATATTATTTTATATATAAGGTAATAGCTAAGTGCTGTTATAATCTAAATAGTGTACTACTTACTTACTACTCCTTTATAGTTTATTAGTTACTTACTCCTATCTAGGTTTAGGTATATACTACACTTATTATTCTAATAGTAGCTATACTTACTTTAGTAATATAAGTTTACTATACCCTTATTACTTATTCCCTACTTACTTATTACTAGATGCTATTATTACTACTCCTATAGTACTAAGCCCTTAATAGTACTACTACCTAGCTAGTTACTACTCCTACTAATAATATAAATTATACTACTATATACTACTTTATTCCCCTTCTATTACTGCTTACTTACTAACTAGTTATAGGCTACTTATACCTTCTATAATACTAGTAATAATATTATTTATTAACTTTATAGTAATACTATAGCCCCTCTTTTTATATAGGCTAACAGCTTTATAAGTACTATACCCCCTATACCCCCTATACCTATTATACCTCCTATTACCCCCTCTACTTAGGGTATAGCTCCTATTATTAATATATAGTTTCTTAGTAGTACCTATACTAACTGCCTACTTATTACTATTAAGAGTATAAGTATTAAGGTCTCTTATATATATCTCTACTTATTCTCTACTTATATACGTTTAGTTACTAACATTATAGGTGCTTAGTACTATTACCTTACTATAGATAAGGTAGAGCGTAATCTTATACAGAAGGAGTTTAAAGGTAATAGTAATATATAGCTTATTAATAGTAAGGATAATACTAATATACAGCCTATTAATAGTAAGGATAATACTACTATATAGGGTAGAGCTAATAGTAGAGGTATACCTACTACTTAGTTATAAGGGGGGTAATACTAAGCAGGGTAGTAATAAGAGAGGTAATATTCTTAAGCCTACTAGGGTAGGCTTAATAGTAGTAATATACCCACTGCTTAGTTACTATATTAGTTATTTATAGTAAATACTTACTTACTACTTATTTATACTTACTTTTCTTAAATAATAGATACCTAGCTTATAGGCCTTAGTTACTACTTATATAGGGATATAACGTTACTTATTCCCTACTTCTTTATTACTTATACTCCTATATTAGTGTTTTATCCTTAATATAATATTTAAGCTCCTAAGTATCTTCTTTACTACTATATCCTTTTTAGTAAATAAGGTATTATTATTAGTAGGCTAGGCCTCTATAGTTTAGGATTCTTTCTACCTTATATAGCAGTTTACTATTAATTTTATTAATTAGTAGCTACTCTAGAGTAGCTCCCTTCTTACTCTTAAATCCCTTAAGTAATATTATAGAGAAGACGTTATAGATCCTATAGTAGTTTAGGATATTAAGTCTATAAGCTAGTCTATAGTACCCTACTACCTCTAATATATAGAAAGGGCTAAGCTACTTATCTACTAACTTCCTACTTAAGTGCTTCTACTTTACATTTTTACTTAATAAAAGGACCTAGTCCCCTATATTAAATTTCTTTAGTATATATTTCTTATTATATACCTAGGTCTATTAAATGCTTACTTTTTATAATAGGGTCTCTAAATCTACTTATTCCTCTTATAATTACTATACCCTTACCTCTATTAAGATATTTACTATCTTTATAGTTCCTACTAGTAGGATACCTCTAAGTAATAGTAAGTCCTAGCCTATTAGTACTTTATTTAGTATTATACTAATTAATAAGTAGTAAGTGTTATTATAAACGAATTATACTAGGTATAGTTACTGCACTTAATCCGCTTAGTCCCTAGTATAAAAGTAGTATAGGTAGTACTTAACGCTTTAGTTTTATCTCTTAGTCTAGCTATCTATTTATAAGTAGAATACAGTACTTAGTTACTACTTTATACTAAAGAGGTAGTATAGGTATACTTAAAATTTACTTATAAATAGTAAGCCCCTATTAAATATAATCCCTTCTAGTATTCTAAATGTTATAAAGACTTTTATAAATAGTAGGTCTATAAAGCTGCTTACTATAAGCTTTAAGTATATAGTAATATAGATACTATACTTTATATACCTATTAACTACTATTAAGATAGAGTTATAGGGTTTTTTATTAATAAGTATAATTAATATAGGGAGACCTATAATAAAGTCTATTAAGATCTTAGTATAGGGGCGCTTTAGTGTTAGAAGTAATATAAGTAAGCTATAAGGGTAATAATAGTAAGCTTTAGTTCTCTAGTATACTATATATATATTAATATACTCCTTAATATCCTTCCTTAACCTATCCTAATAGTAGCTTCTCTATATTAACTTAATTATATATATAATACCTAGGTGCCCTGCACTCTCCTTATTATAGCAGCTCTTAAATAGCTATCTTTTAATCCTTTTTCCTTATAGTATATAGACCTAAGCTCCTTTATAAAGGAGACCTCTTATATCTATATACTACACTAGTTAGGCTCTACCTCTCTTTTTACCTCTAGCGTTTATACTTTACTTTTACCTCTTAGCCTACTGCTTCTCTATTATAAAGGTATCCCCTTACTATAAATAGAGTAGTGTAGTAATTATTAGCTCTATTTAGCTACTTACTATTTTAGAGTTATATTAACTTTTATATCTCTATAGGATATATAATTTATAACTTATAGCTCTAGTAATAGGCTTAAGCAGTTAGCTCTCTACTCTATTACTACTTTTATACTACTCTTACTTATACGCTCTCTAGTTCCTTCTAACTACCTAGTTAGCCTAGGGTTAGGTGCCTACCCTCTAATTCTAGCCCTCTAATTATAGGTTAACTATATATAACCTTATTATTACTACTATATAGAGGGGCTACTAGTTCTTCTCTACCTTTACTAGCTGCTTTAGTGTTACCTCTATACTGCTCCCTAATAGCTGTTCTTTTTTACTCCCTTTATAGTCCGGTCTCTAAAATAGGCTGTCTATAGGATTTTAAACTCTTAGTCTAAACTTAATCTCTATATTATATACTACTAGGTTATTAAGCTAGTATAGCTGCCTTAGGTTTAATTACTTCTTTATATTAAGGAACTATAGATTAAAATAGTCTATCTATATAGTTACTATTTTTATACTATAGCTAATATATTAATACTATATCTTTAAGTAGTTAATAATAGTAAGTAGCTCGGTATTACTAGTACTATAGTGAGTTTCTACTCTCTAGAGCTTTTATAAGTAAAAGGTAATAAGGTACTACTTACCCTTATATAATTATATAAGGACTACCCCTATTATAAATTTAGATATATCTATATAAACTACTATAAGTAGTACTAGGTTAAAGTACTAAAGTATAAGCACCTTAGTAAAGGTAGTAATAAGCTAATAGAAAGTAGCTATAGTACTATTATTAAGGAGTATATCCTTTTACTTATTCCTTTTTAATAAGTTAGTTAGTAGTATAGCAATTTTTAAATAGTTCTAAATAAACTGCTAGTAGAAGCCTATAAATCTAAGGAATATCTAAATATCCTTAATACTAGTAGGTAGTAGCTACTATACTACTGCTTCTATATACCCTTACTCTATTAATATACTATCTATTAATACTATAAACCCTAGGAAACTAATTATTAATTTATAAAATTTATACTTCTTAAGGTTAAGGTAGAGCCCCTACTACTCTAGGTAGGCTAGTACGTCTTATATATACTACTTATACTCCTCTTTATTACTGCTATAAATAATAATATTATTTAGATAAGCAATATATATAATATCTATAAGTCCTATAAGCGCCTTATTAATATAGGCCTAGAATATAGCTAGTGTATTAATAAGCCTAAAGGGTATTACTATATATTTAAAGTAGCTATACTAGGTATAAAATACTGTCTTCTACTTATTACCCTTATAGATATATATCTAATAGTAAGCGTTCTTAATATTAAGTTTAGTATATACCTTTATATTAGATAATCAGTCTAAAATTTTACCTATTAGTAGTAGAGGTATACAGTCCTTTTATATTACCTTATTAAGTATACAGTAGTTAATATAAAGGTATAGCTCTCCTCCCTTCTTAAGTATAAATAGGATAGGTACACCTCCTAGGCTAGTTAATAGGTAAATCTAGCCCCTTACTTTTACTTTTTAGAGGTATTTATAGAGTATTTTAAACTCCCGCTCTAAAAGCGTATAAATAGGTCCCTAGGGTACCTCTACTCCCTCCTTAAGAATAATATAATACTTATTTACTAAGTAGTTAGAGAGACTAAGCGCCTTATCGTTATTAAATAGTTCTCTAAAGTCCTTATATTTCTCCTTCTATTTTACTATTTTATTTTTACTACTATTAATAGGGGTAGTTACTACTAGTATAACGTATAGTATATACGCTATTACTAATACCTATAATCTCTATAGCTCCTTCTATATACTAACTAGGCTAATACTACACTCTTAGAATAGGTACTACTACTACCTTATCTACTAGTTAATCGTTAGGTTAGTATCCTTAAGCTATTCTATACTAAGGATTAGTATTAGCTCCTTTAGCTTAATAATAATAAAGTAGTATAACTAGTATTAAGCTACCCCTAAGCTATTAGTTACTTTTACCTATAGGTAGTAAAACCCCTTTATTAGTAAGGGTCTTCTATCTATATCTACTAAGGGTAGTAATTTATAAATATAGATATTCTTATAGGGAATAATAAGGTTAGTACTAATTATATTTACTTCTAACCTACTATTAATAAGTGCCCTCCTTAAGGTCTATATATAGCTAAGGTGTATCTAGGTTAAAATCTTAATTTAGTACCCCTATTACTAATTAGTACCCTAGGTTACTATAAGTAGGACTTAATTTATATTTACCTTATCCTCTATATAACCTTACTATATATAGCCTTTCTTACTATATTACTAATAGACTATATCTAAGTACTTATAAGAGTAGTATCCCTTCTTTCTATATATATAGTATATACTATACTCTTAAGGCGCTCTTAGGTAGTCCCTTATAATATAACCTGCTTTATAGTAGTTATAGTAGCCCTTATTACTTTAGAGGGCTACTTCTTTACTTAATAGCTATATATTTATATTAGTATACCTATATAAGTAGCTCTTATCTAGGTATATATATTACTCCTCTATTACTTATAGTAAGGGGTTATAGTACTAAGTAGGTTAGTATTAGTTTTATATATACTAAGGGTAATAGTAGAGGCCCTAGGCTTATTTAATATATCTTACTAGTAATATAAGTTTAGTATATATATATAAGAGTACTAGCTATAAGCTAATAGCTTAATAGATACTTAGCTATAGCTTAGCTAGAAGGGAGGAGGTATATTACTCCTCTAGTATAGTATAAAGGAGCTCTATCTCTATAGTCTTATATTCTATTAGGAACTAGTTAAGGGTCTGTATAGGCCCTTAGTAGAGTTAGTTAAGCTATAAGGTTACTATAATAGTGCAGCTCCCTAGATCTAAAATCTAGTCCTTTAAGAACTCTTTAAAAGCACCCTAAGTATTAACTATATTATACTAAGAGGGTGTTACAACCCAACAAGACTATAAGTAATAATAAGCCCTACCAGAGCTTAGAAGCACAGGCAGCACAATATCTTATATACTAACAGAAGGATAACTCCCTATAGAACAGAAGAACTATAGATAAGTTATATAATAATAAGATAAGGTGATCACTCTATAGGACCTACTAAGCGATTACTAGGATCTACTAATTAATTACTAGGACCTACTAAGCAGTTACTAGGGAAAGGAAGCAATTATATCTAATAGGAATAAGGCTTTAAGGAAAGCTATTAGATATTAGGACTTATATATAAGACAAACTAAGTCTAGGACTTAGGATAAACTTCTATAGCTCTTTAGTAATTAACTTATAATATATTCTCTTAATACCTTTTAGTATCTAACTTATATTTTATTAATAAGAAGCTATATAAGTAACTTAAGATAATCTAAACTATTTAACTAATTACTAAGTGATCCTCTAGCAGTCTAGAAGACTATTACTATTAACTAAGTATTAACCCTAGCTATACTTTTAGTAGAAACCCTACTATTAGATATCTAGCTGTAATACTTTAATTACTCCTATTAAGTAAGTTAACCTTAATATTTATCTAATAGTAAATATAATAATATCTGCTACTAATACCTCTCTAATATCCTTAAAGGGTAAGACCCCTACCTTAACTACTAGTTAAAACTTAGTCTAAAAACTCACCTCAGCTAAAGATATTAATATAATAGGCTACACCTTACTTAATATTAAACTAGATAACAATAGAGATATTACCCTAACTAAAGAAGCCTACTAAAAACTCTACTACTCTATAATAAAGTTTAAAGAAAACAAAGGACACCTAGTTACTATATAGTAGAAAAATAATAGTAATATAGCCTAGATATAGGCTATTATTAATAACACTCTTACTAAGCTTAAAGTAAAGAATAATAAAGCTATTAA
>MU843127.1:0-32375 GCA_030867305.1 Colletotrichum zoysiae | reverse complement strand
TGAAGTCGTACAATCGCGCGGTAAATGGCCATAAGCCCATAATTTACCTTATAGTAGGTAAAAAGGAATATATTTTAACCTATCTATATTATATTAATATTTAAAATATATAGCTTTAGTAAGAGGTATTATAGGGTTTATTTAGTATAGTATATATACCTATAAATAAAATACCTATAGATAGTCTTATAAAGAACCTTTTATAGGCTAAGTTTAAATAATTTAGGTTATTTCTAAACTTATAAGATATATAAATAATAGTTAACTATATAGAGGAACTAGGGTTAGTAAAAGATAAATACCTAAAGGCTGTTTAAAAAAGCTATTTATACCTATAGGCCGTTTTTAAATCCTATACTGGCCTATAGGCCCTAGTCTATAGACCCCTTTACTCCCTTAAAAGCCTAAATATATATAAATTTTATTTATAGTATATATCTACCCCTTAAGAGTACTATATAACGGTCTATTAAGATATAGTATATAGGTAGTACTACTATAAAAAGTAAGCTACTAATAAGGTTATTAATTATATCCTAAACTTCTTTTACTACCTCTTTATTTATAATAGTAATAGCTATACTAAAAGAGGGGGCTAGGCTAAATAGAATAAGACTAACTAGCTAATTTAGTACTACTATACCCTTATAACCTAAAAGAGGTAGAGGGGTAGTAGGCTAGCTTACTATAGCTACCTTACTATAATCTTATATACTAATATAAGGATCTTTAGGATTAAGGGTAGCCTTTTATTTAGTATAGCTCTATAAAGCGCTACTTACTTAGCTAAAGTACTAAATAAAAGTTAGTAATAAAGAAGTATATAACTTTATATAATAACTTACTTTATAAGGTATATTACCTCTCTTAATAGTTAGGAACTCCCTAGCTAGACGTTAGAGCTTAGTGCCCTTAAGGATAATAAGGTAGGGGACCTTACCTTTAGTATAATATATATACTTATTTAAGCGTCCTTCTACTAGCTTATACTACCTAAAAGAATTACTATAAAGTGTACTTAAAATATACCTTAAGTACTTAAAGTCCTTTTTCTAGGTAGGCTTAGGGGTCCTAGTGTGCCTATAGGAGGGACTAGCTTCCTCCTCCTCTTCCCTCTCCTCTCCCTCCTCTATAATAATAAGAGCTATAAGGTCTATATTAAAAATAGGTTAGTAGATAAATATTATATAATTAGGTAGGGATAAAGATATACCTATAAGGGACTAGTTAAGGGTAGCATTACACTGCGCTAGGGTACTAAGGGACTAAAGGGTATAGTAATACTCCTCTTCTTCTTCTTCTTTATTTAGTCCCCTAATACCTATAGTAGAGGGTTTAGGTTAAAGAGGCTATAAGTTATCCTCTTTACTATTACCTCTACTAACCTCTTCTTCTTTATTAGGGTTAGTCTATATATAAACGTTAGCTTTATATATAAAGAGATAATAAAGTTAAAAAGGTAATAGTAACTTATAACTTCCCTTTTATTAAAAGGCCTAGTAGGGAGATTTAAGGCGCTACTACCTACCTTTTTACCTTTAGTTTTATATTACTTAGCTAGGGTAGCTATACATATAGCAGCAGTATACTTTTATATAAGTTCTTTTTTAAAGAGTATCTACTAAACGTTAGTATTATATAATAACTATATAATATAAAAAAAGAATATATATATATAATAAAGTTAGGGGAAATAAGGGTATTATAATATATAGTTAGTTAGTTAGTTATTTTATTAGTTAAAGAAAAAAAGAAAAAAGGCTTCTTTAAAGGGCTTTAAAAAGTTAATAATATTTAATAAAGTAAAAACTAAGCTGCCTAGCTAACTAGTTAATTAAAGGCCTCTATTTTATTAGAATATTTATATATAATAATAATAGGAAAACGCCTATTATTACTTTACTAACTTTAACTATATATAGCGTTATATAACTTTTCCTTTATATTTTTTTTTAGACCTTTTTAAAACGAATATCTATAGCTATACTCTCTATTTATAAATAATTTTTTTATATCTAGCTAGTATTAGATATATATTACCTAAATACAGTTAATAATATCTAAAGGGGTGTATTATAATACCTTTAGGTATCTAGTAGATCCTCTAGAGACTAGAATAACTATTATTCTACCTACTTTATTCTAACCTATTACTATAAGGCGTATTTATTTAGGTTAGGCCTTACTTTCTTATATATACTTATTTAAGCCGTTTTCCTATATCCTTTCCTACCTGTAAAGTGACTCTGTGATAACTACAAAACAACAAATAAGCGTCCTTTTTACATTCAGCCGGCTAACAACTAAGCAACGCAAAGCGCTTGCGGCCACTGGAGGCGAGGAACACGCACGGACCATCATGGTGTAGTAACCTGTGACATTGCGGAAAGCCAATGGAAAGCGGTACGTGAACTCATTAACAGCGTAATATGGTCACGACTAATGGATGTAGACTTGCCAATACTTCAAGGCATATAGAGGAGTTTGCCATTAAAGACTTGGTCTTTACAATTAAAATGTTAGAGGCTTGGGTGAGCTACGTATCAGCCATCGGCAAGGTTGCCTGCCCAAGATACAGTTTGGGGGGGGCGGAGCTTGACAACCGACGTTATATGTAGCAGTTTGTATGCAAGTTAGCGAAGAACGTGGTAGTGTTATTTATAGTAGTAATGTTGCAATAAATCCGACTCGACGTACACTATTCACATTATGTATCTGCCAATTAGGCAAGGCCATGCTTACTTCTAAATTATCCAGTCAGGTCTTCACTCAGTCCCTTACGAGCAATGTCGACAGCAATTTGAAAAACCTTTCTGGAAAGCTAATGGGTCGCCAGCGTATATGCCTAAACTGTTCTCTTCTCGGGGTAGAGCTGGAAAAAAGACCGTTGAATGGGATGAATAAATTGAAGAGGCAGTGTGCATTTGTTTTTAACTTCGAGAAGATGCATGATTTCAAGTCTTTTCTTCTCGATTTACGATACTATGATCTTGCCGAGCTAGGCATATTTTTGCACCAGCCTATCTATCGGGACAGTGCCGCTAGTATTCGTCTACATTCTCGAACGTCATGTATGGCTCGGGTAGCTTCACGGCCAGTTTTTGGACTCGATGCGGGCTGTAGATGTCAGACCTGTTTGTTGCCGGCAGGTCAGTCTGCGGCATGAAAACCGCCTTTCCGTCATCGCCGAAGTAAGCGAGGTCCTGTGTTGTATGTAAGTAAACTGTGATGAAAACGAAGGCCGGCAAAATTATCGTCGCGAGAAACAGGCAACAGGCATACCCTATCAAAAGCGAACTGATTCTTCTCGGCAAAGGAGATCCAATTCTCGCTGTATGGCGCTCTCGCAACCTCGATGCAGCGGAAGTGCCAAATCTTCCATTCGCCGTCTTGCTCCAGGAAGTCGATCGCATACTGACACCACACCCAGTGGGCCCACACTCTCTTGCCTTGTACGTTCTTTTCGACGGGTTCGTAAAGGTTTTCGGGCATGGCGCCAACATTTTTCGGGTCTGTCGTGCCGGACTCGAGACCGTTCATTAGCCAGAAACCTTTCGCCGTCTTCCCGTCCTCAGCAACCTCAATGACAGGTGTGTTGGTCATGTGCAGGATCAGCTTGCCAACGGGGCTCGGGCGGCCAGAATGGTATTTCATAACCGAGTCGTAGTCGGTATACACGCCGACGTTAGTGTACTGTGCGTGGATGCCTTCAGTTCCGCGCTTCACCCAGAGAGGCTTAATCTCTTCGTCGCGGAAGACATTGTGTAGGTGCATATATTTCGAGAAAATGTTCTCAATTGTGCCGCGGGCTTGGGCCTAAGTGTTGATTAGTAGACACATCAGCAAGAAAAGCTAGTTTTGAGCGGGTTGACACTTACGCGCTCAGCGAGCTGCTCAGCTGCAAGAACTCGAGCCTCGAGCTTGGCGATAGTGTCTTCAGACATAATTGTGGTTGTGCGCGTTGCTGATTATGCTATTAGTATATTGGGGATAGTATTGATGAAAGTCAAACCTGAACCAAGCCGAACTTGTAAGACCACTGACACCAGCAGGGCAGTTTGAGGTCTTATACCATCCAAACTCTAAGAATGTACTACATATGCTCTGATCAAGGATACAGCGACTGGTCGGTGCTCGGTGGCGGGCCTTAGGAGGCATAAGGACAAGGCCGCTAGGCCGTCTTATTAAGCCCAGGAAAACAGAGCTACACCACGACAATGGATCACCTGCCATACGAAGTCGGTTCGGAATCACAATCTACCAAGTTTTCGGTTCGGCTCCAGCATTTAAAGCTAACTTCGGCTGTTGTTGTGGGGGCCGTGCCGATGGAGAGCTAGACAATTTTCGGAGCGTTCCGATGCGGGGAGACGCTACTTTGTCTCGGATTAGTTTGAAGAGCTGCCCCGCCGGATGCTGAGGTCGCGGATCCAATGACAGCTTCAGGCGCTGTACTCATTGTTACCTTCATCGCAGTAGGCGGCCTTTTCAATCACTTTGAACACCACAAGATCTCGGACATTTTTCGCGATGGAGGTGTCAGGCTCTTCAACCTTACAAACAAGACGCAAGCTTGTAGCCCCCGCTTAACCACGCTTGCATCTTCACTCGCGCACGGCCCAACGGTCGTTTTAGTGACCTCCGTTCTACAGCTGCGACGAGTGCAAGGATCTTTTGACGCGAACCGCCATTGGCTGCAGCAAGCTCGCTGGGTTGCTGCTCTTGATTCAGGCCGCTGCAGTCTGCCGGGACGTTTATCTGTCTGTCAGAAGCTGCTGACAATAAACGTAGAGGATACGTGCAAGATATTACTTAAGAGCGACCTGCTCTTGTACGTCACATGATGCAGGTTGGGTTGAACATATGCTGACTAGGTACGCCCTTTATCAAACGTGGCTTCGGTACCTGGGTGAGAAGTATCCTCAAGAGCTCAAGAAGCCTGGCAAGACAAAGTGCGGATTCAAAACAATCGTCCAGGAATTTCCTCCCTAGGTGGAGGATCACACTGGCCAGAGTAACTACTACTTCCAGGATGGGTACACCGTAGCCTGATGCGCCTCCTGTTTGGAGGCTCATAGTATAGATGCACTAGGAACTCCGTGCCGTAACTTGATTTGAACAAGGTGCACTCTCCATCTGAATTGAATTACCAACGTAGTTTCGAGCCTAATTACAGATAATCTTCCTCCAGGCAATGATACATTATCAGCCATACTATTCACGTATATATTCCTCAGTCCGTAGTCGAGTCCATTCTTTCCTTCTTGCTCGTAGCCTTACGCCATTTAGAGTTCAGAAAATATACAGGGAACCCGAGCATAAAGCACGCGGCAAAGACTCCAGCCAGAACACAGAACGCCCACTTAACACCTCCCTTCTCGGTCATTGGAGTGAAGCCGAAAGTAAGCCCAAATGAGATGATGTTCTTACTACCAACAACCATGACTAGGGCAGGACCAGGATGCTTCGGCCAGACCTCGGACGCGAATGTGGTAGTGATGACTATAACGGCCACCCAAGCTGTGTTGTAGAATGTGAAGGAAAGCACGAGTCCCCACCATGTCGATGCTCCTTGAGCCGTGAAAGCATAGAAGAGGACCATGGCAAAGCCAAGGATCGCAACCGGGATTAAAACAATGATGCGGTGCTCGGGCTTGTGAATGCCCTTGTTGCGCCGGGCCAGCATGAGCACGACCCGGTCGCCAATAATGACGGCGTATGCTGAGCCGAGGATAGATCCGATAATGGCACCAATGTTTATAAGACCAATAGACTTTGGCGCCCACCCGTAGTCCTGAAGGGCATGGTCATATGTTAAACTCATATTGATAGTGATACCTTTTATCAGTTCATGTTAGCTTACACAGAACCATATAAGTAAAATATAGGCAGATGAGACATGAAGGTGGCTCACCCAGGGCAACGGAGCTGATAACGATCGAGTATAAGATCGCCGGCGAGGTGAGGCACTTGATCATTAGCACCCACGAACTGAGCATGACCTTCAGTGGCTGGGGGTGCGGTTTGGCCCAGAGTGCGATGTGAGTCTTGAATGTGGGTTGCGGGCCATGATACGGAGTTGTGTCTAAAAGCCTAGACATAACTTGGGACTGGAGTACGGGATGATCTTGAGCCTCTTCAGGAGTCACAACGTGAGTAACACCGTAGTCGTCTGTGTACACAATTACGCCATCGATGCTCATGGCAGGGCGGGCGAATCGGGTCTCATAAGCGCCAAAAAGGGAAAACAAGAATCCAACAGCGATAGTGATAACAAAGAGCCAGTAGTACCACCGCCAACCAAGAGAGGCGTTGATGTAGGACGACACGATGCTTAGGATACCCGAGAAGACTGTTTGAGTCATCCAATAGAGGCCGAACACCCGACTTCGCTGATGAAGAAAGGTGATTTCCGTGAGCATCAATGGCAGCACAGACTCAGTGGCTCCGGTTGCTAAGCCCTGCAGGATTCGGCTACCAAGGTGTCCCTTGTAGGAGTTCTGAACCGCGGCGCCGATAGTGGCGCCCAAGAGGACGACGGTAGAAGCGAGGAAGACTGGGCGTCTGCCAAAGGCAAGAGAAAGGGGGAGGACAAGATAATTGCCTACATAGTTAGTCAGCGTAGTAATGGGCACTTCATCACCTCAAAGGTCGACTTACCTAATCCAATGCATAATGAAGGAATAGTGAGGAGATACACAATCTCCCCAGACTTGTAACCATGGGGCGCATAAATGCCGAAGAAAACACTCAAGATCGGACCCAGTCCGCCAGCCAGAGCCAAACTTAGTAAAGCTGTGATAGACATCAGCGGACATCACGCTTGATACCGCTACAAGCCCAGGTGGCACATGGACTTACAGAACCAGCAGCAGCAGAAGATGATTAGAGCTTTCTCCCGTGGCTTGAAGTTGAGAGGGTCATTGGGGTCATTTGAAGGAACCGGCAGACGTCGGATATTGCCTTGACTGTCGATAAGCATAGCATCGCCAGCGACGTGGGTTTTGACCTCATTCTTCGAGGTCTCAGCCTCAATATGACTCGTTGAACCCACGAAAACGGCTTTCTTAGTGTCGGGCATTGCTGGTAATTGTCACTGTGATCTCTAATCAAATTTCTCAGTTAGGCAGCAATCTCTGAGACAGATTGGAGGTTGAGAAGTTTGGCGAGAACGCTGCCGAGCCAAGGACGGAACCTGGCTGCACCTTTGCTATTAAAGAGGCCCGGCAGCGGCTGTGGGGAGATGTGGGTTGAGAGCCACCGTCCCCCACCATTCCGAGCAAATCACGTCCAAGCCACTGGATTTCCTCGTGCGGAAGGACCTTGCTTACACAATGTGCTGGATTTCTCCGAGTTTAACATAACATAGCACAAAAGATGGTCGGCGAAATTTCCACGTTCAACAAACCCAAATACAAGCGTGGCATATGTCTTGGAGCTGGCAAACCCATGCCGCGGCATCTTGGTTCTGTTTCTTACATAGCGATTGCGAATGTTTAATACCCTAGTGTAGTTCAAAATTCACTGGGGTTACAATTGTGGAATGCCTCCCTAAAGGAGGTAAAACGACCCCAGTCTCTCTAGCTACTCTAGACAGGAAAAAAAAGCCAGTGCTAGAGCCTCTATTCAAGTCCCACTTGTAGGGAGATTCACGCGGCCCTCAGCAGCTCGGTTGGAGTTAGTCTCGGCATTGTGACTGGTCACATGGATATAGTTGTGGCTTGTTCTAAGCTTCGTCAATTATATCATAGTGTCCCTTCTTACTGATCTGCATCCTGTGTTTTTGTTAGCGGCATCGGGATTTATATAGCGTTTTAACTGATCGCTTCAATGGATCACCCGCGCATTGAGAATAGACTGAGCCTATAGCGAGGGTTTGTCTTACAATGACCTTGGCCAATCGTTGCACTTAATCGTAGGGGCTAGGTGTCTTGATCAACTGAGTGGTATTAGGCCTGCCTTGACTGACCGGTCTCTAATAACTCCGGTTAGGTAGTTCAAAAGTGGTTAAGCCGTCACGCTCACGGAACGACAACCCCACCAAACCCCGTACGAACCGCTTGCACGGGCTGTTTTCAGCACGGAATAGAAGAGTGGACTTTTCGTAGTATAGGGTTCATCTTAAGAGTAGGATCGGGAAATCAATAGAACCAGTCTTGCAGATGGTCAAAACGAGACTGGGTAATATGGATCATCACCCATAAGTAGGTGCTGCCTTTTAAAAACAAAATCAGCGATGTTAATCGCGTCTTGACTCGGCTAAGGGAAGTGCCTCCTTTACTCTCACAACCCTAAACAGGACCTGCCGTGACTGAGAGCAAGGCTACTGTAGTCATTGCATGCTGGTCAAGAACAAGGCAAGAAGAGGAACAATCATAAGGCAAAGAGAGACCGTGCCTCTGCTATCCACAAGTACTGGCTAGGTATTGCCTCGCTGCCACCTCTCCTTCCCCCACTTTCCGGGCTGCTAGGGTAACTCCGCTTGCTTCCCCATGATTTCAAGGGAAGTCGAGTTTAGCTTGGAGAACCGAAGATCCGGGACTACCAGCATCCCCGATCTCGAGGGAGGTGTGTGCAACTAACCCACTCTAAGCCATCCTCTTTATAGCTGTCCTCGGTGACGCCCATCAATGCATCTGCTGAGGCTATCGGCGCACATTTAAGGGCATCTCATGTCCAGTTCAATAGTATTACCCACCGTCCAACGCGCATGCTGAGTCTTGAAGAACAAAATAGAACCGTGAGTCTGGCGGCTGTGAGTTGCGTGGTGGCTTGGTGCTTCACGGGGCACAGAGCTCAGAGGTTGCACGTAGTGAGTCTCAAGATTAGATTATCAACGCAATTAATGAACCTTGTGAGCCTAAGGGAAAGAGCATTGAAGCATCACTGCATGGCTGGTCGATGGGTCCGGCATTTAAGCCTCGGTTCGGCCGGCCTTTCTCGGTTCGGAGGGCGGGCTGGATCCTAGCCCTTGCAGGGTAGTTGTCTGACACTGACATTTACCCCGCATTTTAGTGGCCATAAAAAAAACCAGGGATTATCTAGGGGAAATAGCACGTTCCTCTGTTTACAGTCACTGTACAGGACGTAAGAATAGTGGTGTAAATTTACGCGGCTCGAGATGATCTATATACGTCGTGCACACCAGAGCCAGTGGCTGGCTAAGTATGTATTGCAGCCCTTATGTGATGACAAAAGTGGACCCACAGTTGCCACTGCTACAACTGCACTTATATCGTCAAGACACCTTATTTATGGATTGGCCTCACTACTTAGCATTAGTAATAAGTATATTATATAGTAGGAAACATAATACCTTCTAGATACGTTTATTCTTTTATTTTCTTCTATAGTATAGTGTATAAGTAATGTTATTTCCGATATATATAGATTAATAGGATAAGGTAGGATTTCACTGTCTATAATATGTTTAAAGCCTACTTGTAGGCCTGTATCCCGTGTCAAACCACGACTACCGCTTCCAATACCAAGAATAATTTATAAGTAGAGGAAGGACATGTCTGGCCCTAGACGTCATTACAGACACTGCTTTACCATAGTTACGGGCTGCTGACTGGCGTATATAGGCTGTGTAGGTTTAAGGGCCATAACGCCTTATCTATACGTCACCTGTACTTTATTTTGTTCGTATCTAGGGAGTTCTCTGACTGTTTATTCTATATACCTAAATGTCGTGCCCCCCATGTCCTGACTTATTATCCTGTCTGGCTGCATTACCTGAAACTTGCCTAGCATTACTATTAATAGCTAGGTAGGTATGCACTATAATAGACTTATTTATAGAATACCCTAAGCCAGTAAACTGAGATCAAAGTTAGTATTTTATCCTTAACACATGAACATACAGTCTTAGCACACATGTCTAGCGCATAAGAGTGCTATAGCAGCAATGCCTGAGCATTCTTATCTATAACTTTTAGCGAACTCCCCTGTAACATTTCATTTAAAGTCTGGTTTTAGAGGTAGTTATATCACCTATTGCTGGCAGTACTACGTCCCTCTAGTGTATTTAAACCAAGATCTCCCTCTATTACCCTTCCTCTTTATCTCCTTGACCTTTTCTTCTACTAACACATAAGTCAATTTATAACCCATTTTCAATACAATCATACAACCTTTTAAGCAGTAAGCAACCCTTTTCTTCTTCTTGCTATTGAATCATACTTACTTGTTGGTAGACTATGCGGGCATTTTTTGTTCTCTCTGCGCTTTATTCTGCCGCGTTTGTTAGTGCTAGCACAAAGATCTGTAGTCCTCTCACCTTAGAGAAAATAGGAGTTTCCTGTAAAAACGATACAGGAGACTGTGTACAAGGCAATTGCGTTGATAGAGGAGTCTTCGCTCTGTTTTGCACTTGCCCAGACACCCACCCTGACGCTACCTGCAACGGGAAGTGCTAGATACTTTCCCTATATCCAAGATCGGCAAGACAATAAGTACTTGATTACAGATTATGTTACAGAAATTGGGAGAGGGGAGGATTGAGGGAGTTGAAAATAGAGAGCCACTTGTTTATTGATATACCCATCTACTGCACTCAGTGGCCAGTCCGGACCTGAATACACTTATCTACTAAAGCCCAGGAAAGATGCTGCATAGCCGCCTGTCATGGAGACGTCGTGCCTATATGAGTACTGGAAGGTACATTTTGAGAGGCTAGAAAATACTAGGAGTACAGTGTCAGGTTCTGCGAGACTGGATATGTATACATGTAGTTTTAAGTTTATTAATTTTCTAATTAAACTAGTCGTTTTTGCTTCCGATCTGTACTTACACCACATAGCTCTGGCAATCAATTCTTCATCTGGAAAATGCGCAAGGAAGTGGGGCTCTGCCAGGGTCCGGAGTGTATGCGACTACGAACTTGGTTATGCTTATTCTTTAGAGCACGGCAGCACAATGTGTTTCCATCCATCCATTTGTTGTCCCTTTGCGATGGGCGTTTCTTCTTAACCCCCTTCTTCAAAACAGGATAGCTACGGACGTTTCTTTTGCGCCGAAACCATCAATAATTTTTGTCGTGAAAAACCTTGCAGAGTGCTTGGAAGGCTGAATCACGACGAAGAAGCTCCTTGGGACTGCACTGTTCAACGATCTTTCCCTTGTCCAAAACTAAAACCATATCGAAATCAAGAATAATGTCTAGTCGGTGTACCACTGAGATTATCGTCGCATTTACAAGTCGTTTCCGAATGACCTCGATCATGTTCTTCTCCGTGTCGACGTCAACGCTGGTACGACATGTCAGCTCGAGCCGATCATCACATACGAGACACTGAGTGCATCTACAAACACCGGGGGGAAGGGTTAACACAAACCTTCTCGTAGCCTCATCCATGACGACAATCTTTAAAGGGCACAAGATGACCCTTCCCAGGCAGAACACCTGCTTCTGACCGTGCTAGAAGAAGTCCGGTAAACTCTTCGGTGAGCCCGCCCTTACTCTTAATAACTTCCCAAAGGCCAACGGTGCGGGGAGCGTCGATGATGTCCTTGTCAGCGGCAGCCCCTTGGGAATCGCAGTTAGCGCGGATTGATCCGCCGAAGAACGGGGATTCCTGCGTTAGGACGTTCAAACGCTGTCGCAGCAATTCGCGAGGCATTATCGACGTATCGATGCCATCAATGAGGATCTTATCTTCGCTGCAGTCAATAAGACGAAGCAGTGAGAAAAGGAGAGAGCTCTCGCCACTGTAAAGAGATACTTGTTAGTGGTCTCCTCAAACCGCCAGAGGTTAGGGAGCTTACCTGCCACTTGTTCCGCTGATACAAACCCTCTGGCCGGGAGAGATCGTAAATGACACTCCCGAGAGAACTGGATCCAACCCTTCAGAGTAGATAGCAGTGACGTTGCCAAATGTAATCGCTCCGGTCTTCGGCCAGGACCCGGGTGGGGTCTGCTCAGCAATGGCCTTGACGAGTGCAACAGCACCGATAGAGGTCTCGACTATCGTCCAGACGGTGACGGTGGCCTCCATGGCGCTGCTGAGTCCCATAATGCTGTATAAGGCAGCGCCAGCGAAGCCGGCACCGACACAGCCTCTCAGAGCGACGGCAACCGGAATGAGGACGACGGCAAGAGCTACCACAGTGAGGTCGAGGACCAGGGTGAGCAATCGCTAGATGCTTTACAGGAGGTACTTTGGCCTTTGAGATGTGTCCCGACGCTCGCGCATCAGAGGCGCCAGATCATTTTGCCAGGCGAAAGCGCGGATCGTCGGGAGGCCGTTCAGGGTTTCTGAGAACTGGGAGCTGCAATCGGGTCAGATAACACTTGTTTTCTTTTTCAGACATGCTTATGACGGAGATGTGGATAAGACGTACTAGATGGGGGCTTTTACATCAAGATCGAGGAAACGAGGTTGGCGAGAGGTCCTTAAGTAGAATCTCATGATGACCCAAAGGACATCAAAGAGAAAGGGGAAAGCGGTAATGAGTAGGTATGACACAGAAATGATCATCAACGCTTGAGCGATGCACATGCGCCCGTCTAAATGGAAGTGTCTGTGAGTTTCCTAGCCCTCATAGGACATAATATGGAACCGTGGGAACTCACTGGCAGCAACATTGAGTAATAAAATCAGAAGTTCGGCGTCGATCAGGTGGATGCCCTGACAGAACCTGGTGACGAAGTCAGACTCGAATTCTTGCCACACAGGGACTCACCTGTTGACTATTCAGCCGGTATTAGTCGTGCTGAAAAAGTATATGGGTGTCCTAGTGCAAAAGCCGTCAGTAGAAGTTGCACGGGGTCGGAGGTCTAGGCAGCTTAACAGGGGCACAAGGTAGCTATGAAGACGTTTTACACCTCCAACAAAGCCAATGTTAATGTAGAAGGACAACTCGGATAGGCACCACTTTCACGATTCATCCTGAGTGGGCATCAGGAAGTTTTAAATCTGCTCCTTCATACCTCGACGTTCAAAATTAACGCAAAAGATTTATGTTGCTATAGCATAACACCTAGAAGACGAATTACAGAGTAGAGTGTCTCTTGAATGGGTCTCGCCGGAGCTTAAACTCGTCCTCTGCGACGGCGAGATGATGTTGTGCGGGATCTACGACGACGACTCCCCTAGAGACACCATTGCCGACGAATTCCAGGAGACCACATTCCTGTTCTCGTCTAAGCTGGGGCACGGGCGGAAGAAGACGCGATCTCAAGATCAGGGGAATGCTCAAACAGGGTTGGTCTACGTTGGCAACGTAAATAGAGAGACGTCAATAAGCTTTAGAGCTTTCTTAAGATAGGGCTTATTAGTATCTTCTTTGTTTATTGTTCTTGTCTATGCTAATACCACCCTTGTGCTTCGCCTGTGTTTTGACTCCCTATCTGAGCTGGCCCTCATCCCTATTAAATCTACCTGACTCTTTCCTCTACCCAGCGACAGGATCCAGTAATACCTTTACCGCGCTTGTTACAGGCCTTTTAAAGAGTTAGTAAGTTATAATTGTAACGCCTAGGTATTTTTACTTACTCCCACAAAGTATTGAGTCCATCTTTCTTCGTGGTTAAGTCTGCAGTCATAGCTGTTGGGGACATTGACTAATGTGGCGCCATAAATCTTATCACAGACAGCTTTTGTAGCTCTAGGGACAAGAACCCCTCTCGCTTGAGTGCAGCTAGATAAGTGTTAGCTAAGATATAAATGCAAAACAGAAGTTACGTACTGGCACATATAGTAACCAGCATTAACACTGGTGGCACAGAGAACTGTAAGAAGGGTAAAGAGCTTCATTATGTGAAGGAAGAGGAAGTAAGATATCTGTAGGAGATTATAAGTGTAGAAGTGTAGTTAAAGAACTGTAAGGTTCTACCTAGCTGTAGGACTACCTTATATAGACATAAAAATATAGAAAATAATATACTAAAAGGTAGATAACTTTAAGGTATTAGCGTAGTAGGGTTATGCTTAACCGGGCTTGCCGGCACCTAATTACGTAAGGATTAGGAGGAAAACGCTGGTTCTATTAGACGGCACCACCGTAATCAGTATGTATCATAGAGCCGGGAGTGGGGCAGCCTCGGCCTGACCGTATACCCCAGATGACTCAGGCACTTATGGGAAATTGTTATGGGGCAATTAATACGGTGGTACCAGGCCGAAATAAAATAGCCCTTATCAGGTAGTACACTCTTACACCCTAACTATTTTAAGTAGCCAGTATCCGTATTACAGTACTAATTTACTAGCCTGGCTAGCCCACCTCACTATACAGCCAGCTGTACTGTGTAGCGATATTACATAACTGGGGATATTTTACTTCCCCCTGTGAGTATGTATAGACACTTACGTTAATGCTTTATATGAAGTGGATCTTAGCTCTAATAAGTCTTATATAATGCCGGTCTTACCGTAATTCTATATAAACATTTGTAATTATAAAAAAACTGGATGTGGGGTGGTGACGACTTATGGTTCGACAGGTGTCAGTAAGTCTACTGGTAGAAGCCTGAGTTTATCTAAATTAAGTGATCTCTTAGAACTACCATAGAGAGTCGCACTCTATCAGTGCACATTCCGACAAGTCCAAAGAATTCTTTACATTTAGGAACGCTTATGCACTGTGCAACCTTACACCTCTACATAATGGTTGTCAGGGGACGCACACTAACGGTGCTGTCTAACTGCTCCGATTGCGGGAATCTCGTCAGTTCCAGTCCAGTCTAAGCTGGCCAGTCGAATGTTTACGCAAATTATAATCAATGTTCGGACAAGTTGCATCTAGCGAGCTGTCCCGGTCCCGGAAGAGTTTGCTATACTTCACAACCAATACGCTCCATTTATCGGGGACGAGGACTCAGCCATTCTTCTCATATCCATAATTAACAAGGCAGCAACTCTTAGTCATCGGGCGATAAAGTCCCTCAGTCCAGAGCAAATCCGAGAAGTCATGAGGCTCGACCAAGAGACCGAAACGCTCTTCATAACTTAGGGCCAATGTTTCGCATTACAACACGCCCAAAGGATGAGACACGGTCCTGGGAATACTTGTCCGTTGTTCATAAATATACTGACAATCGGGCCGCGAAGTTTTGGAATGCTCTTTGCATGATCCGTCTGTTTCTTAATGAGCTGACCGGTAATTAGGTTCAAGGAGTCATTGGTCATGGATATTACCATGGGTCAAACGGTGACCCAGTCGCTCACGTCTTATTTCACTCAACCTATCTTCAGTAATCCCAAACACTTGTTGACAACAATATTGCTGAGTTAACTATAGGCGTGCTGGCCAGTGTGCCTGACTTTCTAGAAAAGGGCAGTCTTAAGACTCGATTCAGCCTTGCAGTCAGAACTTTGATATGGCCGCTCACGGTTCCATATAAATGCGACTGTGTCGAAGATTCTGCAGAGAGATATGCTGTGAAATTCTTGTGTGATTCAGGGCGGGACCTCAATTTGACGCAGGGCATTAATGAGAGAGGGGAAGAGAACGAATGGAGGGTTTAGGACGAGTTGTAAGTAGACTAAACATTAAAACTTCACAGACTGTAACAGGCCACAAACTAATTTTTAACATTATTTATAAGGTTATCTTTATTTTTAACAGACTTTCTAAAGTTACAGCTATATTATTTACAATGATGAAATAGAGGCTTTTAATATATAAAATCTCTCTAAACCCCTATAATAAGTTTAGTACAGTGTACCTAGTACTTATGTAATGGTATAATATATAAAGCCTACTGCGTAGCACCTCTAAACTAGACTACATTAGCAACCTATAAGATGAAAGACTGCTTGAAATTCAGCTCTTAAGACCTACTTTTATAGGACTTAGTAGACGTAGTAAAATTAATGCCCTTGTCTAAATTACCGTCTCAGTGTAGATATTATAAGGAAATATAGGGCAAACAAGACTCAAGTCATTATTATCTTTATTTAAAACACTGGTGTTACATTATACTACAGTAATAGCCTAACGCTCCGTCAGAATGTTACATTATAAAACAAAGGGAAAAGGATATAATGTTAAACTCTATTAATTTAACTCTTAATAATTTTACGTTGTCTACTAAAGACAAGTACTTAATCCCTATCTTCCTCTCCTAGATTATCTTCTAATCCTAACTACATACATATTAACAACTAACTACCTCTCTTCAAACCTATCTACTTTAACTTTCTACCACTACAAATGAAGTTTCTCTGTGGACTTATCCTCCCTACGCTTGCATGTGCAGCTGTTATAAAGATTCCAGACTTATTACCTCGCGCTGAGGATAATTGTCAGTGCCGGTTGTAAGTTATAAACATGCGCTAAGTGCTTTACTTATGCTAAACGGATTATCTAGCAACTCTCAACAGAGTGGTATTACTATTGATAATATTGTGCCGGCTGGCGATGGCTCACTTGAACGGACCTTCACAGGACCCTCGGACAGCGGGGGAAATATCTCTTGCAGTATCACAGTCGGTCGCGGGACAGGGCAGGAGTGTGAGGATTACTTTGTCGTTGCAGGTCCCACCGGGAGCGACGCCTGTAACGCGGCGAATGGCTTTTTTACTTGCCAGGACTGCGCGCTGATAGGTGGATGTAGTACCTAGGCCACTTACGAACTTCAAGTGAAGGTGTGTTTATAGACATTGTCAAGTGTAACAGATGCCAAAGGCCAGCGTTATATTTGAATCTAGGATGGTAAGTAATTCTTTTTTTATCTGTCTTTTGCAGATGTCCTGGTGAACTATGTACCATCCCACAACCACATACATAACGCTTTATCTCCGACTGGATAACATGAACCGGTCCTAGTCCTAAATCTGTCTCTCCGCTTGCCTTCGGTGTGCCATCAGCCGGAACTAGCCGACGTCAATATAAACACCGGTTGAGTGCCCGGGGTTCGGTTTTGGTTTTTCACGAACAGCCAAAGTACCTTGGGTTCTGCAAGTGACTCATCATTTAATGCCTAAACGATTAAGTCGATACTACATCCTTAAATAGACGGACCAGGTGTTACATATCTAATTGCCTTACCCGAGACCAAATGTGTCTATTTACAAGAGAACCCTAGCAGAACTACCACGTGACGGATGTCCTTTTAAAGTGGCGTTACCCAAGTGTTCAGGTATCTGGTAAAGTGCCCCAATGCACGTGCTGTTGCCTCGTGTCATGTCGCGTCGCGTGTTCCCAAAGCATCAGCCGCAGGTTGTGCTCTCACATCCTGGCCATTCCATCATTGGTTCTCGCTTCTGGTATACTTAAGTCATATTGACTGTCTTTAATTTTGCTTCTAGTTATCGAGGAACAT
The DNA here is from genome assembly GCA_030867305.1 of Colletotrichum zoysiae. NCBI lineage: Eukaryota > Fungi > Ascomycota > Sordariomycetes > Glomerellales > Glomerellaceae > Colletotrichum > Colletotrichum zoysiae. The sequence goes on along the minus strand of MU843127.1, from coordinate 15,106 downwards.
ACGTGCACGCCTTGCAAAGGCCTTGCCTGCACAAATGGGAACATCGCTTGGTGAGCAGCGAGACTAACATAGGCCATTTCAACTCCAAACATCCTCGTGCCATCTGCTAGACTTTTTTCTTTCTTGTCTCCAATGCTCAGCCTCACTCCTTGACCACTGTTGTATTGACATTACTGTCTCTAACAACACCTCTCTAATCCCCTTGGCCATAGAAGTAGATCCACACACATAAAGCGACGCATCTTCCTCTAATAAGGTCTTTATAACACTCTGGCGATGTTCAAACAACTTATCTTGAACATAAGCCTTCTGTTTTTGCGGTTCTGATTCGCAGGCTACTGGCCGAGAGAAAGCCGTATGAATTCTTAGCTCGAGGTGCGAAGCGTGTCTTGAAGCAAGACTTGAAAACTCATCGAGGAAGAGGCAGTCGGATTGGCTTTGACATCCGAAAAATAGTAGCATTGGGCCAACTACACGGCCGATTGAGGCCAGCCGTGCGCGCTCATGTATGAAGGCCCGGAACGGTGCGATTCCCGTACCAGCAGCAACCATAATAACGGGTATCTGGAGGTTGAAGGGCATCTTAAAAGACGAACGACGTATTTCAGCTTGAATGAGATATCCGTCTGTACAGTTAAGCTGCACATCCCTCAGGTAGGTACTTGTTACCCCATGAATGAGAGTGTCGGGGCATCTGGGGACTGGCTGGGGCTTCACAGAGACAACGAGGCTGACTTGTCTGGGTTCCACGATACTGGACGACGCTATCGAGTATAATCGTGGCTGTATAGGTGGGATGTGATCGATAATAAATGAAAGAGGCAAAGAGTCCCAAGCCGCGTCGGGATGAAGAGCGAGAGTGTAGTCCATCAGCCTCGATAATGTCAGGTAGTTGCCCTCCAGGAAGGTCGAGTAAGTTTTCTTGCTGTTGCTGATCCGTCGAAGTTCCCTTTTGACTTCAAGATTTGAAGCCATTTGTGCCAGAGCCATAACAGTCTCTCTTGGAACCTGGGCACAGATATCCAGGTGCTTCGATACTAGTTCGCAGAGAGTTGTACTGGCTGGGACGGTGAGATCTCCCAGCTTATCAATTGACTTGATCCGCAAACAATCATGGCGCTGCGATCTCCTTCCTAGCACGCGCAAGAGGCGGTCCACTTCATCTTCAGGGTTACAAGGCCAGACAGCGAGGTGGTCCCCTGTACGGTACTTGAGCTGGGGATGGCCAGCCAGGTCAAGAGTAACAAAGACGCAAGACCGCGTGTGGTCATCATACCGTGCTATGTGCCGAGTCATTGTTATCGGTAGATAGGCTACGCCTTTCTTGGGCTTGCTCCCGCTTTTATCACGGGCTACCTCGTCAGATGGGCTCTGCAAGGTAATCTGAACAGTCGGCTTGTATCTGGCGTCGTGTTTTGAGAGGTTGCAATGGGAAACCAAGCAGGAGAATAATGAGTCTTTCCACTCATGGAAGTCTTCGTGGGTTGTTCTGCTCGCTTCATCACCCTCCCCAATCGGCGAAATTGCCTTTGCTCCGCAGCGCTGCAGTGCTGAGGCCGTGTCGTGAATGGCCTTGTTGTAGTATTGATAGCTGCTATTACCACAGCCGAATGCAGCAAACTGCAAGTGAGACAGGGTACAGCTGTTTTTCGAGGTATAAAAAGACACAAAGTCCTGCGCGTTGACGCTTGGATCACCCTCTCCATATGTGGACATGACCAAGACCAGAATAACATGCTCAGGGACGTTCGATAATGTTGACGGGTCGTAGTCCGATAGGTCGCCAACAATAACCTTGGACTTGAAATGTTGATGAATTTCTCGTCCGAGACGATGCGCAAGGTTCTCGGCAGTTCCTGACTGTGAACCCCAAAGGATCACGAAAGAGGCTTCGGATTCCCAAGCCCGCTTGCCAATGTCACGTGTAAGCAGCAAGGCTCGGACCGCCACATCTTGTTTCTGCGGCTTCTCAAAAAGGAGGTGCTTGTTGGAATTTGCCGCTGGAAATAGGTTTCCTTTGTTGTAGACGAAAGTGGTGCCAAGAGCTATGGCTAGTAGCAGGCCATACTCTGTATAGGTAGTGTGTTCCAATAGGGTCGTCATTTTAAGATAACCTGCGTGAGCCGGGCCTGCTATGGTTGAAGCAACGAAGAGCACAGTTGCAAGCAATAGAAATGTATTTAAGCCTTAAAAAGAAACAAAAACTGAAAAGTAATTGCTGCTTCTGTATAAATAACCTTCCAAGTTCTTTAATACGCATCGATCACATGAAGCTTCGGCCTTTCAGGATATACCCTGCACCGCGCTAAGATAAACCCCGCCTGCGGAATACAGATTTCCAGAATCCCGAGGGTTATTCTACCCTTTCGAGTTAGCATCAAATGCCAAGTAACCGTCCGCCCCCCCAGGGCTCTTAACATGGAAAAGTATTCCGATTAAGATCGGCGCTAGGAGTTCCGCAATCGCCTGATAAAGTAATCCACATACTGTCGAGGAATAGAGATATTTAAAAAGAGAAAGCCAAGGTGTCGAATTCAGCATTTAAGCTCCTTGGAAAGCATTGAAGATTGCAGCCGACATCGCTTATCTAAACGCATAGTAAACTTCAGTAAACACAACATCACTATTTCTGGTTTCTGGCTGTTTACCAGCTTATAGCATATTCGTTTTCCCTAAGTTTACCACTTTTACCATCATGCCATTGCTGCCACTGATTGTACTGGGCGTGGTTCTATCAATTACCGTCACACGCCTATTTTTTTTTCCTTTTGTGTACTACCTCCTGGACAGAAAGAGTCTCCGACGATATCCAAATTATTCTTGGACATCCCCTCTGACTGACTTACGACACTGCTATTTAAGTTCGCAAGGTCGGCGGTCAAGGGACCTCACAAAAGAGCATATCCGACAAGGCGCCAAAATCTTGCGAATCGGCCCCAACGCTTTGTCGTTCAATCACCCAGAGGCCATCAAGGACATATATGGCCATCGGACGAAATGTGTGAAAGACGAGAAGGAAAGCATTTTAGCCGGCACTCATCGCCAACTGTTCGACGTCGTAGACAAGGCGGAACATGCGAGAAAGAGAAAGCTCCTCTCTGCCGCGTTTGCCACCAAGAACCTCGAGAACTGGGAATATAAGGTCAACTACACTGCGCAACGACTGATAAAAGCCTTTGACGAGCGATGCATAGAGCATACTCTGGAGAGGAAAAGCTTCGCCTATGCTGAGAATGCCGCCGTCGACTTCAATCACTGGATCAATCTGTGGACTATCGAGGCAATTAACCTCATTGCCCTTTCTTCAAAGATGGACCTGCTCGATACCGGCACCGATATGGTGACAGCTGAGACACTGGACGGCACCCTTTATCCGGCCAGGTATCGCTTTTCCCAAAATCACAGCGCAATTGTTAAATCAGTCTTCTGTTGGGACTACGATCTTTGGCCATGGCTTGCCTGGCTAACCAAGATCGTGCCTAGCAAGTGGAAGCAATGCTGGAAGAACAGCTCCGCCTGGGGCGATATCACATATCACCAGGCCAGCGAGAGACTGAGACGATACAAGGCAGGGGAGGACTTGGACGATTTCTTCACATGCCTCATGAATGACAAGTCTGGAGCGCCAAACTTTCTCGATTGGGGAGAAATTGTTGCTGAGGTGTCCGCCATTATCGATGCGGGGGCTGAGACCACAGCAATTGCCTTGACGAATATCATGGAGCTTCTGATAAAACACCCTGACAAATTGGCAACACTGAGACGAGAGCTGAGCAACGTACTCCACGAGGATGATGACATTGCGCCTTTCGACAGTGTCAAGGATTTACCATACCTCAAGGCCTGTCTCGATGAAGGTCTACGTCTCAGTCCACCAACATCATCTGGACTGCCACGTCGGACTCCTCCAGAAGGTGCATGTTTCATGGGCGAGTGGATTGCAGGCGACACCAGTGTGTCGATGACAATCTATGGAGCCCATCATGATGCGACCATTTATCCTGATCCGGATGTCTTCAGACCCGAGCGCTGGATGGATCCCAAGGAACGCAAAAGAATGGAACCATATTTTATTCCTTTTTCGGCTGGAGCTAGAGGATGTATTGGGCGCAACATCTCGTATTTAGAGCAGATGGTCATCACTGCCACGATTGTCCACAGGTATGACTTTGTCCTTCTCACGCCGGACTTCGAAAGTGAGAGGTTCGAGGCGTTCAACATGATTTGCGGGCCACTGCCTATTTTCATCTGGCGGCGAGGTACCGCGGATGGAGAGAAGGAGGCAACATGATGATAAGACTCGCTTTGGAAACAATAACCAACAGAAACTTTGTTTTGCGATGAGATGTCTAAGGGGTGAACATGTTTGCCAGTCATGACTTGCCTGAAAAGCTGTTTATCTTTCACGCATGAACGATTGGATTAAAAACAGCCGTAATGATGGAACTATGAAACAAAATAGTGTTGCATGACAATATTACATACACTACTTTAACTGGACTGCAGACTATGCGTGAACGCCGGATTACTACATCGTGGGCTTACGAACTCAGTATAAATTAACTAATAGATCACGTTCACGGCAACCCAATGAAAAAGGAAAAAATCTTCCTTAGCTCTCCTCGATTTCATAGCCATCCAACTCAGCCCATTGGCGAGTTAGGACATCGATCAGTGGTGCAGTCTTCCATTGTATCTGTTGTTTCACCGTCTCCAGATACTCGATAGTGCGGGACCTTTCTATATGATTCCGAAGGACGTATCCGCCTTGAAAAGTTAGAGCCTCGCGTTCAGAGTGATACGAATGGTTGTCAAAGATCCTTACAAAGTTGTAGCATGTGGCAGGGCAGGTACCACGCATTCAAGGCTTGTTCGTTGGATAATGCAAGACCCATCAATACGCACAAGGAGGATGCGATGAACTTCTGCGAGCGGTTCAGACGATGCATATTTTCGGTAAATGACCTGGAGGGGACGACTTACCTCTTTATTTCTCATAGCCTTGGTGGCTTCAAACCCGGTGCCAAGGGGATTGTTATATTGATAGAGATTTATGATGATCTGACTAGAGTAATAGTGTTGAAATGCTACCGCTGCAAAGTTAAGAGAAAGTCAACGCGTCACACAGTGGTAGATGAGTTTGAGTTGTCTTACTTGCCACAGTTGACGCCATCCACATGCGCGGGAACGGTTCACCACCGTTGGGATCGGGCGGTTCAAAGTAGATTGGATTGAAAGAGACAGGTTTGAACTTGAACCACAGGTCGAGTTCCTCCTGCAGAGCCTGCCAGTTATCTTCAGGCTGAGGTGAGGCCACGTTAATGGGACGCTCGGGGAAATATTTTAACACAATGCGGGCGAGAAGATATACTGCTCTATTCCCATAAGAGGTATCGTCGGCCTTGCGAAATGCGGTAAGATTCTCATACACGCGAAGAGGGATGTCCAGATGCCGCCGGTGAACAATGGAGATATATATAGCCTGGCGCAGGTGAACCCAGCAGGCAGCTTCTGCGAGGCCGCCCTTGGTAGCTAAGCGGGTGATAACTTCGTGGCCTAGCAGAGTACTTGTGCCGGCGAGATGATAAGTGAGCGAGTCTGTCTCTGTGTCGTTTTCCTCGTAAAGTCTTGAGAGGACGACGGCAGCTACAAGCGTGGCATCATATGTCTCAGCCGGCTTGTTCAAGAGCTCAATCAACAGCTCCATGCACCGTCCATGATAAAATGCACTCTCTATGTCAGAACTAGTGCCACTGGGACCATTGGCGAGTCTGTCAAATCGGCTTGCTAGTCCAAGGATACCATTTAGCAACACATCTTGCTCGAGAGCCAACCGGGAGACTGTGACAGCGAAATGTCTCTCGTCGTCGAGCGCATCCGACTGCCAGAGACTCGTCAGTGTGACTCATCCACGCTTATTTCAGACACATACATACAATTAAGGCAATTTTCTGCACCCACAATCGGTAAAGGAATGCCTCGCGCTGCGTCAGCTTACCGGACGTATGTATACTTGCCGGCGGCCATGAAGAGATACTGCCTCTGAGCTCGACTGCTGCAGCTGTCGACCGGACAGACTCCTGCTCGGAGGTAGAGGAGGTCTGACTCGGCATCGCAGGATCAGGGCCAGGGTCTCGGCCAGGACCAGCGTCGCGTTCTTGAGAACTTGTTCTACCCCAGTCGGCATGAGTGATATCGGAGAACCTGGAGGGCCGAAACTGAAAGTTCGGACTAAGTGTGCATTCCTTGTCCATCTCGTCGCAGCCATTGCATCTAATTGCGTCTGGCCGTATGATGCACCTTCGATGGCGCTGTCGGCAGGATTCACAGCTTCTCTTGGGTTTCATCGCATTCCGAGGCTTTGGGCATGGGAAAAGGTTCAGTTGTCAACTATCCCGCGGATTGCGGTCTCGATACGGGGGAAGACTTGACCTGATGTGTCTCTTGTGGGGATCTGAGTGCGGGGAACCGTTTTTACGAGTGGATTCTGCCGACGATGGTATGTCATCCTGACATTTAAGTCCGATCTGTATGGCCAATAGCAGCCTAGTTCCGGAAGTCAATCATACAGAAGCTTCAACGGATAGGGATGACATTCGCTACCCCTGTTTCACACTGATCACAAGGACTCCAACGACGGGGTAGACCGCCTTCTCCGCATTACCCCAGGATTTCCCCAGAAATCACAACGATCCCGCGGGATATGTTTCCCAATTCAGTAATTAACGTTGAAGCGAAGCGAGTGGGGATGAGTTCTCCAGGATTGCGAACCTATTTGGTGCGTGCGCCAGCATGGACATAAAAACCTGACGATACCCTCATTCGTCATCGAAATAGCATTCATGCGCTTCTCTGCTTTTGTTAATAATGCATGACCTCCACAAGAAATCTTCCGACCACAATGGCCATGCTGTCGCTGAGACCATCGAGTCTGCCGATAGCCCTCACGTTGGCCTGGTGTTGCCTTCCAACCTCACCTGCATCTCGTATGGTCCAACTGGCCTCAGGGGCATTCTGCAGTCCCCTTACGTTTTCTCTGCCGCCCTGATCGCATCCATGGGGGGCTTTTCTTTCGGATACGACCAAGGCGTAATCTCCATCATCAACGTCATGCCCCAGTTCCATCGCGTCTTCCCCGAGGCCAAGAGCGGCTTTGGCAAAGGCTTCATGACAGGTATGCTCGAGCTCGGGGCTTTTATCGGGTGCGTCTTCATGCCTTGGCTTGCCGATACGATTTCAAGGAAGCGCGCACTTTCTGCGGTGGTCGTAGTCTTCAATATTGGCGCTATTCTCCAGACGGCTGCTGTCAATTACGAGATGCTCGTGCTGGGTCGTACCATCGGAGGCATTGGCGTTGGCGCATTGGCCATGGTAAGCTCCAAGTCCTCTTCACTTGCAGTGGCTATATTCCTGACGTCTACAGGGGGCTCCGCTGTACATCTCTGAAATATCGCCCCCGAATCTCCGTGGGACCTTGCTAGTACTTGAATCTGTTTCTATCGTCTTAGGCGTCGTGGTGTCATTCTGGATTACTTACGGTGCACGAGGTCTCTCCGGCGAGGTCGCTTTCCGTCTACCTTTTGGTTTACAAATGGTCTCGGCGACATTGGTCGGCATTGGGATCAACTGTTTCCCCTACTCGCCGCGATGGCTTGCCATGATAGACCGAAAGGACGAAGCGCTCGCAAGCCTCGCCAAGCTCAGACGTCTCCCAGCCAACGACGAGAGAGTTCAGCAGGAGTTTGAAAGCATTGTTGCCGAAACCCGGTACCAGCAGACCGTTCTCAAACGCCGCCATCCCAATGCCCGGGGTTTCACACTCGAGGTCAAGACATGGGTCGATCTGTTCAGCCTCAAGTTGTGGCGCCGTGTCATTGTTGGATGCGGTGTCATGGCCTTTCAACAATTTTCCGGCATCAATGCTTTCATTTATTACGCACCGACTCTATTCCAGACTCTTGGCCAAGACTACGAGATGTCGCTCATCATGTCTGGGGTTTTCAACATGCTACAGTTAGCGGCCGTCTCCGTGTGCTTCCTGATCATCGACAAAGTCGGGCGACGCCCGCTGGCTATTTTTGGTGGTGCCGGAGGATGTATTTCCTGGGGGATTATGGCTGCGCTAGTTGGCGTCTATTCCAAGGTCTGGCAATCGCACACAGATGCGGGTTGGGCTGCGGTAGCCATGGCGTTTCTGTTCATCCTGATATATGGCTGCACGTATGCTCCGCTAGGCTGGGCTGTGCCTTCAGAGGTATTCCCAAGTGCTATGAGATCTAAGGGTGTTGCTTTGTCAACGTCAACAAATTGGATCTGCAATTTTATTGTCGGTGTCATTACACCGCCCATGCTTGACTCATGGGGTTTCGGTACATATATCTTCTACGGTGGCTGGTGCGGATTGTCTGTCATTTGGGCTTGGTTCTTCCTGGTCGAGACTAAAGGCAAAACGCTCGAGGAAATGGATGAGGTCTTTGGGGATAATATTGTTAAGGAGGAGCGGGACCAGGTCGCATTCGAGGCATCAGAGAGGTTCTGGGAGGCAAGTTGTAGATGAAAACTCCACAGCGTAGTTCCTCTGTTCACTAGTCACCTGACTAGGGGCCTCTGTCTTCCATTTCCTTCAACGGGCCTAATGTAGTCACAGTGCCCTCACAGCCACCATGAGCTGCAAGACCAGCCTCGTGGCCCACCATGCCGTGACACGTCCAACCGATGGGACATAAATAAGACTGGTATTATAGAGGGCAAAGGAGTCGATGGGCTAACGCTAGGTTCTACGGCATCACGATAAATCCAGAAAATGTAGCCTGGATCCCGGGCAGGGATCTCGCTAATTGAATGCGTATCTGCTTCTGCGTCTTCTCCGCCTCCCTTAGTTATATATATGGGCAAGTCAGTCCAGGCCCAGTGGTTACAATCGCATATATCAAAATTTAATGGCTGACACTTCATGTCATCAGGGGTTAAATAGACTACTGACTAGACTGCCCTTGAGTGGCTAAAGAAGGTCTTCATTCCAGGGACAATGCCCAGCCAGGCTGCTGTTTCTAGACGCCCATGACAGCCATAGAACAGCAGAGTTTACTTGGCAATGCTTGCAGCATCGTATGTATCTCTTATTTCTACCGCCGTACTCCTCTGCTGTCTTCCAGCTTCTAGATGTGGCTGTCTTCGGCCCATTGAAGCGAGCCTATCGCCAGGAGGCTAGATATCTAGATGACTAGGTAACAGATTTCACTATTGCTGGCAAAGCGTCATCACAACCAGCCTCTGTATGGCGTCATTTATCTGACTCTTTAGTATCTAGGGCATCATCCAGCCAGCAGTCTGTCCAGGGCAGCCAAACTAGCCAACAGTCCAGCAGCCAGAAATAGGACAAAGTAGTATCTATCGTTTAATGGTTAAGTGCTTATCGGTCTACTGATTTACTGCATCAGTTACACTAGTTAATCTAGCCAGAGAAGGATAAGCTGGATACCTATATTATCCGTCACTTATCTAAAAAGGTGCAAAAGAGATATAATAAGCAGGTATCTACACGGTCACTTCTAGAGAAGTAAGTTAGCGCGTTACAGGCCATTTCAAAGGACCATCGCCAGCGTAAGAGGGAAAAGGTTGATTCAGATGGGGGGGTATAATTAATAAAAGAGAGCCCTATGCCAGTCTCTGTAAGGTTGTACTGGACTTACTGATGTCTTCCATTAGTGGAAGTAGTACAGAAGACTGTAATAAACTTAATACACCTTTGCAATAATGTCCTTTAGTAAGCTCTTAAAATTGTTTAAAGTAATTAAACAGGCGTCTAACACAGTTAAAGACATTCCAGGAACCTAACTCTAGACCTAATCTAGTAAAATAAATTAAATTCTAAAAAGCCTACATAGCTATGCATAAAAAAAAAGGCAAAGTACAACCAGATTTATAGCCGCTTAGACATCCCAGCACAGCCAGGGTGACACCTACCGCTTAGAGATCTGTACTATTAGAGCCAGGTCGTGATTTGCTATATCATTAATACAGTAGTTCCCCTATTGATTAAGCCTACTTTAAGTCTAAGTAGATGCACTAGGGATATACTAACTTAAATACCTACAGCCTCCTCCGCTTTCACTAGTAGTAAGCTTTACCTTTACTTTATAGCTAGTGTAGTAGGTTTATATAGTTTAGTTAGTAGCGCCCTAGTATATAAAACTTACTACTAATATAACTAGAGAATTATATACAATTATTAACTAGACTGCCTGTATCGGTTTACTATAGTTTTATTTAATATTCTTACAGCCTAATTTACTATAAGGCTAGTAGTAAGGCTGGTAGCAGATAGAACAGCACTGTAACTACTTTATACAGTAGGTCTATAGAAAGGTATTAAGGGGGAGCCTGTAGTCACGTGGCCAGTCCTATGACTCGTAAATAGAGGAACGGGCCCACAAAGGCTTAGCTGGCCCGGCCAGCTCCGCTATAGAATTTTTCTAATCTTTACATTACATTTTAATCCTTACAATAGGTAATACTGTTACTTAGATAGCTAACTTAGTATTGCCGCTGAGACAGTATGCGCTATTTTGCTGAATCCTACTAATTGTCAGGATTTAGCACAGGTCCATTATTAAGATGCAGGGGTTAATAACGGCATGGGTCACGGAGTAATGTATGTGTCCCACTAGTGCCTAAAATATTTAGGTATACGGTTAAGCCGAGGCTGCCCCGCTTCCGGCTCTGCAATGCGCTTTATGCGTGCCTCCATATACGTACATAGTAATTACGGTGGTGCCGTTATTTTAATAGAACTAATTTCTTCCCCCCCCTGTTCTCATGCAATTAGGTGCCGGCAAAGCCCAGTAAGGCGTAACACTGCCACGCTTAACAAGTTATCTAAATTTATATATCTAGATCTATATAAGTGATCCTACAGCTAGGTAAGGACTTGTATGTCTTTTTAACTACAACAGCTACACTTACAATTTCCTAACGACAACTTACTTACTCCTCCTTAACATAAAACATAATGAAGCTTATCTCCCTTCTCACACTTCTCTGTGCCACTAGTGTTAATGCTGGTTGGTATCAATGCCAGTATGTAACTTCTTTTTTATATTTTATATCTTAACTGACATTTGTGTAGCTGCGCTGGGCACCGCCTCGCTCAGCAAGCTACAAACGCCGCTTGTGCCAAAATCCCAGGTGGCGAATTGATTCCATTCGGTAATGGGCATGACTGCAGAGTTTCAAATTACCCGAAGGCCTTTGAAAGAGTAAGTAATAAGACGTATCTGTCATGATTTTTACTAACTAAGTCTTTAAAAGTACTGTCGTTTACAGAATAAGAAAATTACAGGATACTGTCAATGGGTGATGGGGTAGAAGTAGCATGATTGTTTTTATTAGCATAATTCAATTTTGGCCTGTTGTAATGCTGATGCTGGTATTCTCAAGCTAGTGAGTGTTTGCTAAAGAAGTCCATGATATATGAAGACGCGTTGAAGGATGCAGGGCCATCCCTGTGCTCCTTGTTGTCAGCATTCTCCCCGGTGTACGGCCAACTGTGATCGACATCATGCTCATAGACGTGGGTAATGAGACCCTTCTTATCATCTGAGCCCCAGCGATACATCTGTGCACGAGATGTGATATTCTCCTTGCATGCCTTCTCGTCAAGACCATCACGAAGAGCCCATTCGGTCGCCCAGTGGAAGACGTCAGGCAAGCAGGTGCCACGGCGGCTAGGACTACCCTCGTAAGGAATGGTTCTGTCAATCCCGCCATGAAACTCAATGAGGGGTATGTTGGACCGTCCTGGGTTGCACGGGATATCTACAGTCTTAGGATTACAACCCTCTGCACCCTCAATGTAATACGAGCCAGAGACGGGTGCGAAGGCTGCGAAACGCGTTGACAGCTCGTTGTGGCAGGCAGCATAATTAACAAAGCCACCACCGTTGGATTTCCCAGTCATGAACACGCGATTTGCGTCGATGCAATACGTCTTCTCGAGGTCATTCAAGACATTAATGGTGTACTCGACGTCATTTCTCTTGGTAATATTCGGAGTACCTTCCCACCGTTCCTGAGACGTCCTGTTAGCATGGTGTGTATACTTTTTTAACTGATGCCATTTAATCATACCTCGTATCCACGAAGATAAACAATAATATGGTCGGTATTAAAGTAGGGCGTTTCTAAGCGGTCAAGATCTCTCTGCGACTCTGGAGTTCTAGTCCCACCATGGTAGGAGAAAATGATCGGGTTGTTGGACTTTGTGGAGTATTTTGGTGGTAGAAACAAGAGATAATCTCGAGATCGTCCTTCTTTGTCAGTGTAAGGAATGGTGTACTCGCTGCCAGGTGCGCGCCCCTTAGGAAGGGCCTTAGTGCATTGAGTAGATGCTGTCTCGCTCCTCAGCGGAGTCGTCAAAGCTGCCACAATCGACGCCGACGCGCTAAGAGCCAGCGTCAAAGAGCTAATAGGAACCATAACAAAGTATCTTCTTAGAGGTGCAGTAACTTCAAACAACAAGGAAATCTTCAGGTTACATTTAACAGCAATCGTTTCTTATATCTATCTGCAGCATGTCGTAAGGACGTCTATAATTTAATACATATGTAATTGCGGATTATAACGCCCGGACTGAGATCAGCGCTAGATAGGACTATTTCTTACTAAAGCATTCTACTTCTCACTGTGTGCTGACAGAAATCACAAGAATACGGGGTGATCGGCGTCTGGCGTAAGCACGTTTCCCTAAGGGTCACCAGGCACCGACTTAAATCCCCTTAAGGGCCTAAAGGATCGTCTAAAATTAGAAAATGGTTTCTTCTTAGGGTACCTTAGCGCGTATGTGTTGGGCTTACTGATTGGAGAAGACCTTAGATCCCCCGAGATTAGACCGCGAAACATAAAGAAGAAAGCTGGATTCTGCACCTGCCGGCGCTTCGGATCTCAAATGAAGGGACAAACTTAAGAATACGGCATGCTTTCTAGGAAGCCATAACTATCCCTTTAAGCGCCCGTAGACAACCCCTAAATGAGGGGTGGGGCCAATCTAAGGCTACTGGCTAACACCGCTGACTTAAAATTAGTATTTATATACATCTATTTCCACCACCTTATCGGTACAAACATACACTATAGTATATTATTTACTAAACAGCCTTACTAGATAATACTATGTTCTCTAATATACTTTCTTAAATATAGAGAAGTCATAGGTATAACTGGGCCTTAAGGTTATAAATTAAGTCTTTATATTGTGCTACTAACTAGTAAGACAGTGAGGACAGTAAAAAAACGTTTATTTTAATAATCTTTTATTATAGTATCCTAGAAGCGACGTAACTAACTATTTTAAGGGAAGCCTTTAATTACTACCTGTTCTAGTATACTGTTATAAAAGGCGTTAAGAAACAGGTTTTCTTCTAAGTACGCAGGGTAGGAGCATTATTAAAATATCACAAGCAGGTTAGAGTAACTAATTAAGGCATAAAGTAAAAGCTTAGGTAATAATATTACTATATTATTATCCCCTATTCTGTATAGCAATAGCGTTAGGATATATACTAACATAAGCCTTAAAGACTTTATAAATATAACTAAAGTGCTTAGTAGCTGTATTAGTTCTACGTTTTAATCTTATCCTAGTGAGGTTATAGGATAGTGTTAAGAGGGCTTAGATTAGGTAGTAACTAAAGCTAATACGTAATTAGTACTACTATTAGTAGTATAAATAGGGATATTATAGTTATTACTATAGTAAAAAGAGATTAATAAGTAATATATACAGTTATTACTATAATATAGCACTTCTATTTAGACTATATATATTACTTTTTCTATATTTTCCTTATTATCTTTAGCCCTTTTTTATTTATTCTTTTTAATTAAATTTAAGAATTAAATTCTCTATTAATTAATATATATTTTATCTATATTAGAGAAGGTTATAAAGTTAGGGTAGTTTCTACTTTAGTTTTCTTTTTTTTTTAGTTAGTAGATATTACGCTTTCTTAATAGTACTTAGAAGTAGATCCTTACTTTTTATTTATTAGATCTAATAATCTTTTAGATAAATAGTAGGACTTTTCTATATAGTTTAAATAGATTAGTTAATAATATAATATAATATATTATTATCCTATTAGATAAGTATAAAGATAATAAGCTAGATATTTTTAAACTGCTTATCTTTTTAAATAAAGAAGTATAAAGGCTATACACTTTATTAAATAAAAAGAAATAGGACTAAGAAAGACTTTAAAAACCCTCCCTTTAATATAGATATATATATTTAAAACTGTTAAGTATATATATCCTTTCTTTACTATTTAATATCCCTCTCTTATAGTATTAAGAATATATTAAAAAGAGGAAGAAGGCTTCTAATTAGTAGTAGGACTACTAGCTAAATATACTAATATAATAGAAATAAGAGTAGTTCTATTAAGCTAATAAGTATAATAAAATAACTAGTTAGACTAAAACTAATAAATAGAAATTTAAAAGTAAAATAAATAAGATACTAATATATAGTATAAAAAGGTATTTAAGAAAGTAATAAGAATATTATAAGTATACCTTTTACCTTATACTAAAAGTAAAAAATACTTATTTAGAATTTAATTAAATAATAGTAATATTAATCCCTATTTATAAAAAAATATAAAAAGAATATAATTAAATAGTAATAAAGATAAATAGTAATTAAATAAATAATAAGACTTTTAATATTATTTTTAAATATAATTTAAAAATATTTAATTAATTTATAGTAAATATTAACCTAGAGAGAGGCTTTTCTTTAAAAGGTAAGGAACCTAAATTTCCTTAATTTAGTAAAGCAGCTTTTAATACTTTATAGCTATAAGCTAAAGATAATAATAGAGAAAGAGTTTCTATAGGCTTTTATACTTTCTTTTAGTATTTAGCTCTTTTAGCTATTAACCTAATTATAGTTAATCCTTTAATAGAATAATCTTTAACTATAGCTAATTATATTAAGTTAGCTATAGGGTTTAGGGTTAGGGTTAGGGTTAGGGTTAGGGTTAGGGTTAGGGTTAGGGTTAGGGTTAGGGTTAGGGTTAGGGTTAGGGTTAGGGTTAGGGTTAGG
>MU843126.1:0-32663 GCA_030867305.1 Colletotrichum zoysiae | reverse complement strand
CCCCGAATCGAGTAGCATGCAAGCTTTGCGGCCATAAAACAGAGTTAGAGAGCCCGGCACGCCGGCCACCGTATTTGCTGCGTCGTTGCACAAGCCCGTCATGTCTCAACCGGGCGGCGGCAATGCCGATGTCGACTCGTCCAAGAGCAGCACGCCTCAACAGCAATCACGACCGCAGCCGCGCGTCGATGACCAACCCGCCGTCATCGACGTAGACAAAATTGAGGGTGCCAGCTCCGTTGAAACCGCAATGGACCCAGCAGCAACGACCGAACCAACAGGCACGAGTCGCTTCTCGCTTTCCGGCGCCGGCCACATCTCGCTCGACGACGTCGAGGCCGTCGACGTCCAGATCCGCGGCCTAGCTGTCACCGTTGACACCTCGCCGTCATGGTTTGACCCTGCAACCTACCCGGAGCTGGCACGGGCAAGGTTTAACCCTAAACAGGCCTCCAAAACTCTCTTGCACCATGTCAACGCCTCCCTGCAGCCCGGAACCCTGACGGCCATCATCGGCGGCAGTGGGTCCGGGAAGACGACGCTGCTGAACACCATGTCGGAACGCATGATTAGCGCACGCCTGGCCCAGGGCGGCTCCATCACCTTCAACGGCCAGGAGGGGATTCACAACGCACGGCACGCCTATGTCATGCAGCAGGACGTCCTACTTCCCACCCTGACCGTGAGGGAGACGCTGCGATACTCGGCTGACCTACGACTACCCCCGCCCACGACAGCCGAGGATCGGATGCGCATTGTGGAGGAGGTTATCCTCGAACTGGGACTCAAGGAATGCGCCGATACAAGGATAGGGAATAGCCAGCACAGGGGTTGCTCCGGAGGCGAGAAGCGGAGGGTCAGCATCGGCGTCCAGCTGCTGGCGAACCCCTCGGTCCTCTTCCTCGACGAACCGACGACCGGCCTGGACGCCACGAGCGCCTTCCAGCTCGTACGCACGCTGAAGACGTTGGCCACCAAGGGCAGGACCATCATCACGACCATCCACCAGCCGCGGTCCGAGATTTGGGATCTGTTCGACAACCTCATCATCCTGACCAAGGGTAGTCCCGTATACTCGGGCTCCGCCGCCGAGTGCCTGCCGTGGTTCGACCGCATGGGCTTCAAGCTGCCGCCCTTTGTCAACCCGGCCGAGTTCCTCATCGACATAGCCGCCATAGACAACCGCACGCCCGAGCTCGAGGCCGAGACGACGGTGCGGGTCAACCGGCTCAAAAGCGCATGGGTCAGCGAGAGCGAGAAGCGGTTCGAGCCGTCGGAGAAGGCCGTCCAGGCCGTGGGACGACGGCCGGGCGCCAGGTCCAAGACCAACAAGCACGCCACGTACGGCCGGCAAATCAAAGTCTTGACCGAGAGAACGTTCAAGGTCACGTATCGCGACCCGATGGGCATGCTGGCGTCCATCCTGGAAGCGGTCCTCATGGCTGTCGTCACCGGATACATCTTCTTCGACCTGCCGAGGGACCTCTCCGGCATCCGCTCTCGCCAGGGCGCTCTCTACACTGCCACGGGTCTCCAAGGATACCTTACGCTCATGTTCGAGGTCTACCGGCTCACCGTCGACATACCAACCTTTGATCGGGAGCACAGCGAGTCTTGCGTCGACGCAGTCCCGTTCCTTGTCTCCCGCCGGCTGGCACGTCTCTTCACCGAAGACCTGCCCGTCCCCTTCCTCTTCTCCGTCATATACTATTTCTTGTGTGGGTTCGAAGCAGATGCCGGCCAGTTCTTCATCTTCTTCGTCATCACTCTGCTCACTCACTACATCGCTGTCACATGCGCCATCACCTGCGTGGCCTCGTCGAGGAACTTTCCGGGCGCTAGCCTGGTTGCGAACATGGTTTTCACGCTGCAGAGCATGGCCTGCGGGATGTTCATCCAGGCGAACGCAATCCCGGTTTACCTGCGCTGGCTCAAGTGGATCACGTATTCGGTGAGTTCTATTACTACTGCTGCTGCGGCTAACCCCCGACTCTTATCCTCCTCACCTTCTGACAATGGGCAGTTTTACTCGTTTGGCGCCTATTGCGGCAATGAGTTTGAAGGGAACTTCTATGACTGCCCGGCCGAAGGCGGTATCTCGAACCCGGAATGCGCACAGTATACCGGTAGTTTCATCATGGACTCCCTCGGCTTCCCGAGCAACTGGATATGGAGGCCCATCGTCGTCATGATGGCCTTTATCGTGTTCTTCTGCGTCCTGTCGGCTGTCGGACTCCAGTACATCAGACAGGAAATGACGATCGCGCGCGCGAGGAACTCGGACACCGACCTGTCGGCCGGAAAGGAGAAGATGACGGCACGGTCCATCTCCGAGGTTCGCACGATCAACGTGGGACTGGACGACTTTGCGCTGGCCCTGGACAAGAGGACGTCCTCGGGGAAGAAGCTACCGACAAAAACGATCCTCAACCCCGTCAACGCCACTTTCCAAGCGGGCAAGCTGAATATCATCATGGGGCCTTCCGGCAGCGGCAAGACGTCGCTTTTGAACGCCATGGCTCTTCGGCTCCATAACAGCATCGGTACGCGTTACCTCCCCTCTGGAAAGCTCACGTTCAACGGTGCCTTACCGTCCAACTCGGTCATCCGCTCCGTGTGCTCGTACGTCTGCCAAGACGATGACGCGCTTCTGCCGTCCCTGACGGTGCGCGAGACACTCCGGTTCTCTGCCGGGCTGCGGCTCCCTTCACATATGAGCAAGGAGGAGAAGACTAGACGGGCGGAGGAGGTGCTGCTCAAGATGGGACTCAAGGACTGCGCGGACAACCTGGTCGGGAACGAGCTCGTCAAGGGCATCTCGGGGGGCGAGAAGCGACGTGTCACTATTGCCGTGCAGCTCCTCAGCGATCCCCGTGTGCTGCTCCTCGACGAGCCGACCAGTGGCCTGGACGCGTTCACAGCCAACTCCATCATGGAGGTGCTACAGGGCCTCGCCAACGAGGGACGCACTGTCATTCTCACGATTCACCAGGCCCGCTCCGACCTCTTCAGGCATTTTGGCAACGTCCTGCTCCTCGCCCGCGGCGGTTCCCCCGCGTATGCCGGCCCCGCCAAGGACATGCTCGCCTACTTTCTGCGCCAGGGGTTCGAATGCCCCACGCACAGCAACCCGGCCGACTTTGCGCTCGACCTCATCACGATCGACCTGCAGCACGAGACGAGGGAGGCCGAGAGCCGCGAAAAGGTGAGGAAGCTGGTGGAGGCATGGCGGAGAGAAGCCGACGGGGCGCCGGGCGAAAAGACGGACGAGAAGACAGGCACGGGCACGGGCCGGCTACCCGGCGTTGACGAGGAAGACGGAGCTACCCAACAACAGACCGAGCCCACGGCGGAAGCAGGGGACGCGATCACGAGGGGTCCCGGCTCAGCCGACGGCGCCGCCATTCGAGAGCCGCGCAGGTCCATCAACAAGACGAGCCTCGCGACGCCGGCCGAGCTGGGCGCCCTCGTCCGTAAGCGGGCGTCCTTCCTGACGGCGTTCCCGCTCCTCCTCCACCGCGGGCTCATCAACTTCCGGCGTCAGCCGCCGCTGCTCCTCGCGCGCATCATGCAGGTGGCCGGGCTCGGCATCGTCCTCGCGCTCTTCTTCTCGCCGCTCAAGAACGACTACTACTCGGTGCAGACCCGCATGGGGTTCGTGCAGGAGGTCGGGGCGTTCTACTTCGTGGGCATGCTGCAGAACGTGGCCGTGTACCCGGCGGAGCGCGACGTCTTCTACCGCGAAGACGACGACGGTGTGTACAGTGTCGAGGCCTTCCTGGCGGCGTACTCGCTGCTGGAGTTGCCGTTCGAGATTATCAGCTGCCTCATCTTCGGAGTGCTGGCGGACCTGGCGGTGGGGTTCCCGCGGACGGTCACCATGTACTTTGTATGCGTCTTCTCGTGCTTCGGGATCGTCTCGTGCGGCGAGTCGGTGGGCATCATGTTCAACACGCTCTTCGGTCACACGGGCTTCGCCGTCAACCTCACGTCGGTCGTCATGGCAATAGCCAACACAATGGCGGGAATCCTGTCCATCGACATGCCCGAGTTATTCAACGCCTTCAACTACCTGTCGCCAGTCCGGTACGCAACGCGGGCGATGGCGCCCTACAGTCTCGAGTCGGTGACCTTCACTTGCACCGACGGGCAGAGGCTACCGGACGGGCGGTGCCCCATCGAGACGGGCGAAGACGTGTTGAACCTGTACAAGCTTAACGTGGACCCGAAAGTCAACATTGCGGCGCTGGCCGGGTGCGTCGTCGTCTACCGGCTTGTCGCTTGGGCGCTGTTGCGAGGTGTGCGGACGCGTTTGGACGGGTCGAAGAAGAGAAGTTAAAAGTCGACTGTACGCAATCAGGACATTGTGGTGGTTTTTTACTTGATTTTTCAGGGGGGGTTTTTTGTTTTCGGATATCAAAGCATGGCGTTTACATTTGCATATCCGGCGTTCAGAGCGAGCGGGCTCACAATGTCCCTCATATCCTCATTGGGTCTGTTATTGTCGTTTTTTATTTTTTATTTTTATTATATTTATGTAGATCAGCGTCGTTTGTCAAACCTTGATATATGAAGCTCTCTTGTTTGGTTGTTCTCCCTTAACCTGTCCTGACCTTCTTATTCCCATCTCCCGAGTCGCATGCATGTTGGTGGTGGAATCGACACATCCAAGCTATCCTGCAATCAGCCAAAACAGCCGAGCAAAAGCTCCCGCCCCCTCCAGCTTTATCGATAGCCGAGGGAGAGCGTTGAAGAGGAGTATGATCCCGGTCGACTTGACATGAAACCTAGAAAAGCCCGCCGGGCGATGATGCAAATGCCGCGACGCCGATAAGCTAAGGTCCGATTCGGAAGCTGTGCAACGTTTGCGGTGGAGTTTTCACTGAGCGATAACGGCGGAGGAGCTATGAGGTGATAATCGGATGATACGCACACGGGCGATCATACACTCACTCGCTCATTCACTCACTCACTCACTTCCTCCCTCACGCTCACACACTACTCAGAGACTCATTCACTCACTCACTCACTCGGCTCGGCTCGACTCGACTGGCTCAAACACCCCCCATTTGTCATACACAGCGTCACTGAAACCTCGCCTTATCTTCCGCTTTGCCGCTTCGTCCTTCATCTTCCACCCTCTTTCTTCTTCTCCCTCATCTCCAGCCTCATCCCACAACCTCCATCGCCCTCAATTGAGACAGACCCCAAGAGGTCAGCACTCCCTACCACGCGTTGCTTCTTGTTGGTACACCATGTCCGAGAAACTCCCCCTCGCCCACCCGGCGCCGGAGCACGCTCCCCCAGCCCCGCGCCGCGCACGCCGGACCGCGTGGTGGTCACTTCTCCCTGCCGCCATCGTTTTGGCATACCTCCACGCGCCGTCCTCCTTCGGCCTCGGTTACGGTCACCACCGTGATGGCTCTTCGCCCGGCGCCGCGGCTGCGGGCTGCGGCCAGGTCGATCCCCTCTTCCCAACTCAAAACTCGACCGGCCTCTCGAAGCTGGACTCGTACCTTGACAGCCCCGAGTTCCGCAGCGAGACCGTCGCCCGCCTCTCCGGCGCCATCCAGATCCCTACCGAGTCCTTTGACAATTACGGCCCCGTTGGCGTCGACGATCGCTGGGACAAGCTCTTCGCCTTCTCCGCCTACCTCGCAAAGACCTTCCCCAAGGTCCACGCCACTCTCAAGCTTGAGCGCGTCAACACCCACGGGCTTCTCTACACCTGGCAGGGTTCCGACGCCGACCTGAAGCCCACCGTGCTCATGGCTCACCAGGACACCGTCCCCGTCGCGCCCACGACCATCGACAGCTGGACGCATCCACCTTTCAGCGGCGCCTACGACGGCACCTACGTCTGGGGCCGCGGCGCCATGGACTGCAAGAATTCCCTCATCGGTATCCTCGAGTCCGTCGAGCTGCTTCTGGCCGCCGGCTTCGCCCCCAAGCGCACACTCGTGCTGTCTTTTGGTTTCGACGAGGAGATCTCGGGTGAGCGCGGCGCCGGCCACCTCGCCCCCTTCCTCGTGGACCGCTACGGCAAGGACGGCGCCGCTGTCATCATCGACGAGGGCGCCGGCTTCGACAGCCAGTGGGGCCAGGACTTCGCCATCCCCGCCACGGCCGAGAAGGGCTACATTGATGTCGACATCGTCGTCCGCACCCCCGGTGGCCACAGCTCCATACCTCCCCCGCACACGGGTATCGGCATCCTGGCGGAGATCATTACGCACATCGAGGCGAACCCCTACGAGCCCGAGCTGATCCCCGGGAATCCGTACCTCGAGAAGCTGCAGTGCGGTGCCGCCTACGCGCCAAAGTTCCCCGATAGCCTGCGCAGCCTGCTCCCCGCCGCCGGCGACAAGCAAGTGTGCAAGAAGAAGACGGACCGCCTGGCCAGGGAGGCCGCCAAGGCTGGGCCGCAGATCAAGTACCTCTTCACGACATCGGTGGCGACCGACGTCATCGAGGGCGGCGTCAAGATCAACGCGCTGCCCGAGCGGGTACGCGCTGTCGTGAATCACCGCGTCAACGTCGGTGATAAGACGGCCAGCGTCAAGGAGAGGCTCGTTGAGATCGTGCGCCCCATCGCGGACAAGTACAACCTCACCCTGCACGCCTTCGAGGAGGGCGGCAAGGCCGAGACGCCCGCCAGCATCACTCTCAGCGGCAACGACAAGGTGCTGGAGCCCGCGCCCATCACGCCGACCGAGGTCGACGGCGTCACCCCGTACGGCGTCCTCGCCGGCACCACGCGCGCGCTGTACGGAGAGGGCCTGGTCGTCTCGCCGGGCCTGATGACGGGCAACACCGACACGCGGTACTACTGGGACCTGACCAAGCACATCTTCCGCTTCCTGCCCGGCTACGACGCCGAGAGCGACGAGTGGGCGGGCATCCA
The DNA here is from genome assembly GCA_030867305.1 of Colletotrichum zoysiae. NCBI lineage: Eukaryota > Fungi > Ascomycota > Sordariomycetes > Glomerellales > Glomerellaceae > Colletotrichum > Colletotrichum zoysiae. The sequence continues at coordinate 25,759 of MU843126.1, read as the reverse complement.
CACGGTCGACGAGAAGACGAGCGTCAAGGGGCACATCAACCTCGTCAAGTGGTACACCATCTTCTTGAGAAACGTTGATGAGGCCGAGTTCTCTTGAAGGAGCTTTGTCGACGTGACCTGGACCCCTTCCCGCCCCACCCCCTCGGCTTTGTCTCGGTACTCGTATCGAATAATCTAGACACGGGTGAAATAGACACATAATCAGCCGAGGAACGAAGGAAACAGATATGCCAACGGGTTGCCGAAGCACGCAAGCCGCTCAGATCGTCAGATTCGATGTGGCTCTGAATAGAGAGTTTGTCATCAAAAAAGCGGCCGTAATTATAGTATTCTCTAAACAGCCTTCTGGGCACACTATCCTCGGGCCACTGCGAATTGCCTGGTATCCATCTACCTTTCCATATCAGCCCAACCAATTGCTGTGCTTCACCCATCATCCCCAAAAAAGCGCGGTTATTACAAACAAACAAACAAGGTCGCCTCGCTCCCATCTAGCACTTCCTGCAAGATCCGGTCGCAATGTCACAGCAGTCGCAGGCGGAGCCATCCTAATATCCATGTTAGAACCCATCGTATTGCTAACTGCACATGGCATGCTCTTGTAGTTGGGGACGGGAAACTTACCGCGGTGTTGGTGCACCCAACGGGGCAAATCGATACTGCGCAGTACGAGGCGGTCAATGAGACCTTCCAGAGTTGTGGCTGTTGTTCGTTGATGTTAGCACACCGGTAGCTCCCAACTCCAATCAAATTGGAAAAAGACTTACCGGGCAAGCTCCAGGGCCGCCGTGGTTGGTGTAGCAGCAGGTGTCCCAGTAGCACTACTCAGTTGTATCATGGTTAGCGCTGTTCTTGCGGATATACTGAGGCACTAGCCAGATACCAAGTCGGAGTTTGCATCATCTCGCGGCACTTGTATCCCTCGCGGCTCTTCTATCCTAGGTCTTACTAATGCGGCTGCCTGGTCGAACGCCACAAAGGCGAGGACGGTGGCGAAAAGGGAGGAGGTGGAAAGATGCATAGCGAGCTTCTTTAAGAGGATTCGAATTAATGGAAAGGAGTGAGTGCAAGTTGGGCCGAGACAGTCAAGTGAATGAGTGACTGGATGATTATTCAGATGGATGATAAACGAGAGTGATGGGCCAATGTCAGTGTGCTGCAGACAACAACATTGGGACATTCATCACGGCGAAGATACACCATGACTTATATATCGAACCTGCGCCTCCTTTGTTTGGTTGTTCCCGGAGACACAGTCCTTTCTGGGGTTGGACAAGGGTTGCGGATACAAGAGTCATGTCATGATACGGCCTGACCAGGGCAGCCTTGCCCCAGATATGCATACAGGCTTAACGCATATTGCACCTACACACGGGGCACATCTTGTTGAACGACCAATCTACATCCAATTTATTTCAGATAAGGCGCAAAACCAGTATCCTGGATTCCCCACGAATAGACTAGCAAGCTCTCATCCGATCCGATACCCTTGGCCGCCCAATGAAGCAGTCTCGGGGAACATTTTCTGACCGTTTGATAGGCTTGGACAGCTCTCAATCGTCTATAGCAGTGGGGAAAATGCAGACCAAAAGGGTAACGCTGGGACCCTTTCTTAGCAACCGAGAGACTCGGGACGAACACTCGCCGAGCACTGCCGATGAGGCGCAGGCAGGGGTCGGCCCATGGTGCTTAATGCCGCGCTTATATGAATTGGACCGACGACCATGGTCCACCGGCGAGGCCGCGCGGAGTGATCACCAAAACGGTTCTGTTTGGATAGCCGCCCAGTATAACGACCGCAGCAAAGGCCCCCACGCGGCGACTCATGCACGGCAGCTGCCCATATCAACAAAGATTCGGATCTGAGCTTCGCCATGTGCCGGACGTTTGCCTATCTTGTTTCCCCGCCTTCGGCCACCCCAATCGGTAATATGGCCGGGGATTCTCTGTGAAAGTGCATGCGTTACCATTATCGCGGCACTCTCCGTGGCGTGTCATGTCATGAACCACCTCCTTTTTTACGTAGTACTCGTGGATCTCTACAACACATGATCCATGGGTCCGCAATCGAAGCTGGTGGCCAGGGTTCATGTTTTGGCTTTAAGCTCAATGGCAAGGACACACGTGCGGTTGCATAGCTTCGTTTAAAAGAACAGCCATTGTCCACATTATCTGGTACCTCCTCTTTTGAGATCACCTCAGTCTTCATCGGCCTCCCACAATCGTTTCTTTCCGCCCTCCCTCTTGCCCACACGCATTCCCGAGCGCGTCCACATTCTTTAATTCCAAGACACCCGTCCATAATCTCTCGTTCGTTAGTACAAACCCGTCACAATGAAGACTTCAGTCGTCCTCCCCTCCCTAGTCTTCATGGCTTCCGGCGTCTCTGCTGCTGGTCGCTACTGCTCTTGGCCATACAACCGTGTTATCACGAGCGTCACCCCCAAGTGGACCGATCCGCAGCTCGTGGCCGGCGTTTTTGTTGGTCCTTCCTCTACCACAGGCGTCATCGCCGCCGGTTACACGTACACCGAGTCGTGGACTATCACTGGCGGTATTTCTGGTTCCACTAGCTTGTAAGTCGTGCTGATCCCCTGTTACATGATATCTCGAACCAAAAGAGCAGAGTCAAGCGGCCGAGGGCTCTGATTCTCCGACTCCGTTCTGTTTGGTCTTTTTTTTTTCTTCACGTTTCTTTTTCAGATCTAACTCTGAAGTAATAGGGCTGGTCTTGCAACTGTCGGTGTGACGGCTTCCTACGGAACCACAACTGCCAAGGGTTCCTCATTGACTGTCAGCGTCGCGTGCCCGGCCAACGTGCGTTGCGGCATCACGGCCTCTGCCTACGTTCTCGAGGTCAATGGCACCGAGACCCTCTACCGGTGCGGCAGCAAGGACAAGTACGACACGCAGTACCCTTGCCAAGACTCGGCCCCGGACCACTGCCCTACGACATTCTGGAACACCACTGACGGCGTCGTGAAGCCTTTTACTGCTGTAAGCTCTCACGCAAAACCCCCCAGAAGCAATGAGAATGTGATGTTGACTGTTGTCTTACCAGTACCTGCCGCTGGCCAAGGGCCCATCAAATGTCAACGAGCTGCTCGCTGTCAACTACAACGCTTGCACAGCAGGGACGCCCTACGCGGGTATCTCGCCCTGCCCCGGATACTAGGCGGTGATGCGTAACTGTGGAGTATTGTCACTGTAGAGGTGGGCGCCGCGGGTCCGAGGCTGAGGTGGCCGAGTCAAACCCCTGGACGGACGGACGAGGAGCGGGAGAAGGTTGTGCTGAGACTTTCATGTGATGCAAAGTGGCCACGAAGGCGACCAGAGCGTTGATGCTGTTCACCACACGGGATGGCTTTGGCAGCTGAGGGCTGCTTGCCGTCCTGTTCCACGGCGTCAATGGCCGTAGGGGACGGAGAAGTCGAGGCAGACTCGAGCCCGCCGCCAGTATTTGGGCACTTGGGAAGAGCGCAAGGCAAGGCGAACCTACTCCGTCTTTTCCAATATAATATACCGGTTTTTTATCCTTGAAACCGACGCATTATTCTCACGTCCCTTGATCTTAAAATATGGGTGGATGTGATTGGTCGAACCGGCTAACACCCATGCCTTCGCGGTGAGCGGTGTCAGCCAGAGCAGGAAAATGCGGGGCATCAGGGCGTGGCTGACTCGCCGTTATACTGCTGTAGGATCAATATACGCTTATGGCTGAGAGATCTGATATTGTACGGTTGCGATAGCGAGTATCACGTGCTGAGGATGGCTGGGTGTACCCTGGCTTCTGTCGCTATATCTGTCGCCATATTCTTGAAGGCAAAGTCAGTTGATGGTGTCGATACTCGGTTTGCGGCCACATGTTTATATAGTTTACATAAACCTTGTGAAAGTGTAACACAACCCCCCGGGAGGCTCTATTCAAACCTCCGATCTCGCCGTCCACTTATGACCAACCATTCAAGGTCAACGAGGAAGGACATTACTTTGTCCACTTTCTCAGATGATGAATGTGATGATTAGGACCTGCATGATACTGAACCATATAGGGAGGGAGAGGAACGCACCACCCTTAACGAACCAAGGACTTGGTTGCAAGTTATGAACATCTGTGTAGCGACATTTTATATCACGTAATTTTCCGTCCTCTCACACGACTGCTTAAACTGGTCATGGCCTTCATTCTTCATAGCGCGAACGGGTGGCGGCAGAACATCGGAACCAGCAGCCTTGGCACAGATATCGTCATGGATCAACCATTGAGCGGGCCGCATAGATTGATGGAAGCTCGTATCAGCCCAACGCCTTACTACCACTATTAAGAACAAGGAGTTTCTGCGAGAAATAACTGTATGGTAATGCGTATAGTGGAGGCGTTTACGCTGCCATTGCTTGTTGTCATGACGGGTGTATTGCGTCGAGTATGGAGCATGGTACATCTATTGTGCTTTCATTACTGTCTATGGCCATTCTTGGCCATCCCAGGTTAGGGACCGGGAGGCGGGGGTGGGGGGCCCGGCTGTCAGGGGCAGCAGGGGAGGGCACCGGCGACGGCGCTGATTAGCCCGAGACCGAAAGGCACACAACAGGGTCTTGATCGGAAGAGTTGTATAGAAAAGCGTTTTTTATTGCTGTTGTAATATCCGTCGAAAGGGAGAAAGGCAGATTGGGATAAGCTCCTACGTTAACTGGTTTAATCTGTGCCTACCTATCTAATATGTAACCTCTGAAGACGTGGCTCAGACTGCCCAGCACTATGTTTTATCCAGTAGGTAGTTGGTGCAGACGTCCGTGGCTCTAAAAATACCGAGACCAGAACAGGAAAGGTTGTTGTGCTGGCTGCCTGGACCCGTTGGCGCTGGAATCCTGTTCAATCGATTTCTGGACAGCTTTTAGGAGGCAAAAGTCAACCTCACGCAGAATTTGAAGAAGTTCCAAGAGGCGCAGTTGTTGGAATCTTGGATGGTCAAAGTAGCATAGGGTCAGAGGGGTCCGCAGTATACAAACATATGATAGTACAACCTCCAAGTCAAACCATGGCTGAACAGTCGAGTATTGGCTTGTAAGGGACAGCATTAGGCTCGAGTTATTGAATGAGTAGAAGCCCTGAGTCATTGTAATTAATGCGCGATCACGTCGAGACTGCAAATCGTCGCCGGAGGCTCTATGCTGTACTATATCTCCGTAAGGCTTGCTTACGTAATATTGGAATCAACAACTCAAGCAAGCCAACGTGCTCAGGATCTATCTGATCACCCAGCCTCGCTCCAATTAGGGCTGGCTGTATGAAAGAATTACGTGTACGTAGTAGATACGGAAAAGGGGGTTGGAAGGGTTCTTGAGCCGGGTCACCAACGAGCCAGGGCTTTCGTGATAGGCCGCTGGGTTTTCCTTACAAGTGAAGCAAACTTGACTGCGCGTAACTCGTTGTTATGATTTGTGACTGCGAACGGACAACATGGTCGTGTAGGTAGGTACCTACGCATGGAAAAAGAAAGTACCTAGGTAGGTAGTCACGTAGGTACGCAGTGATTACCCAGTTGCCCGGGTACCTAGGCATGGACGGGAAACTAATGCTTAGCTAATGCAAAGCAGCCAGCCACCAGTACCTACTGCATTTGTAGCACGAAATCGTATTACTTCAGCATGTTTCAGTCCTCCAACGGCCGTCGCGACTCAAGGTTCATAGGTGCCCCGACACTCAAGATTGCTTACTAAGGTATCTAGGTAGGTACCTAGAGCAGGTGCCTGGATGGATGGGGAGGCAGGTACCGGCGGAGGCCCAAGCTTCTTTCCCCCACATCAGCTAAACTCAAAGGTCAGTAAGTAGTGAGTGGCAGGGGACGAGTGGGCTCCTCCCCGCCTGCCGAAGCAATTTTACACCCGCGATTTTTCAACGCGCCACTTCCCTCTCCCGTTGCCTGCCTGCCTGCCTTTGGACGCGACCTTGGAGAGCACCTTCCACGCTCGCTTCTTCTGAGGGGACCGGGAAAAGAAGAGAAAGAAACAAAGAAAGAAAGAAAAAGGGCTCTTCGGTCCCATCGTGATTGCTTCACCATCACCTCCACCTCTCTCCATTGACCTAGGTAGGTAGGTACCCGAGGTACCGTGTCTCCCTTCAATTGCGACCGCAAGGGCTCATCGGCAGACCAAGATACTCAACTTCTGTCTCGACCTACCTGCGACCTACCTCGCCTCCTCTCCCTTCCGCCACGACTGCTTCTGCGACATCGACATCGAGCCGTAGTTGACCGACTCTGCCTCACTCAGCCATGTTCAGCTCCATTTCGAGGATCTTCACCGGACACACACCATCCAAACACTCGTCTCCTGGTCCACCAAGACCAGACTTTGAAGACAGCAGAAACTTTCCCTCCACCGCCCCCGCCGAGTACCCCGATGGTATCGACGATCGCCAGTTAGCAGGAATGGCGTCGTTGCAAGATTGGGACCGACAATCCGCCATGGATCTGTCCCACGGCTCCGACAACGATGAAGCTCTTGACGACGATGTCCACGATGGCATCGTTGACTACGTCGACCCTTTCGCCTCCATGAAGCCCTTCTCCACACAGGCAGTGGACGACGACGTTACTGCGCCAATCTACCCATCGAGCGACGATGCCTCGGCCAAGAAGAAGAAGGCCAAAAAAGGGAAGAAGTCCGACGAGAAAAAGACTCGTACCAAAAAGGGAAAGAGCAAGAGAGAGTCGTCTGACTTTGAACAACCCGGATTGCCACTCCCAACACCCATCACGAGCGGCCCCACGAGCCATTCCGCCGCCGAAGAAGCAATCATGAGCGATGACGAAGCCCACCTTGAACAAGACGCCGTGGTCCACCACCAGAAGAAGCTCAAGCGCAAAGCGGGGAAGGAAATCGACTCGACTGAAGGTCAAGACTCTACTCGAAAAAAGAGGAAAAAGAGACGCACTGCCCCCGAGGACATCCAAGACGACGACATGGAACCCCGGCCTGAGGAGAGCGTGCCCGAGTCACCCGTTCAACCCGTAGCAAAGCATGCCAAAGATCAAAGTCCTGTCTACCCACCCGACCCTGCCCTAGACTCAACCCTGAAGTCCGAGCCCCAGCGATCGCAACTCCTGGGCGTTTCGAGACAACTCTTCAGCAGACCCTCCGGCACCCCTGCTCTCGATGCAAGCGACGATGATAACCCCGTCTCCATGTCGTCCCCGAGTGTTGCGGCCCAGCGACGGAGGAGCATGTCGCGGGGATCCCAGATTTCTGTCCAGAGGCAAAGCCTTGCTCGAGAAGCTGCGTCCCCCGACGAGTCCCCTCGTGAACAGCGAGGGAGAGAGATGGATTCTGACGCGGAATTCCTTGCCGACAATCTCCCGCCATCTTCTCAGCCGCCCAGAGAAGACACGCCAAGCTCGGATGAGGCAGGCGACGACGTCACCGAGGAGCCCCAGCTGCCCATCAGGACCTTCCGTGATACTTGGAACGATTTAAGCAGCAGGAATACTGGCCGCGAGAAACTCAACGCCACGCCGAAAACCACTCGTCGTCGGCCAGTCGAGGCCGGTGCAGATATCTCCGAGACCGGTAACCTGCTCAGTTCGGCCCAAAAGTCCAGTCGATCTACAGCCTCTAAGCGCCAGCGTTCGAAGCCAGACTTCTTTGAGAATCCGCCCCAGGATGAGGATGCTGGTGAAGACCTGGACGGTGCACGCAACCGGGACGCTGCTGACACACATGACGCCGAGAGCAACATGGCTGCTCTGTCTGAGCTCCCATCTCCCGAGGCAGACGAGCCTCCGAAGAAGCAGAAGATGAAGACACAAAAGCCAGTCGCGTCCCGCGCGTCGACATCAGCCGACAAGGCTACAGCCAAGACGAAGGGCGGCAAGAAGGCCGACAAGAAGGCCGACAAGAAGGCCGACAAGAAGGCCGGCAAGAAGGCTGACACAAAGACTGACAAGGAGCCGGCTCCTCGCCCAGCTGCAGGCCAATTCGTCACGGGCCAGTTCTCGATCGAAGAGATGCGGAAACTTACGCAGGCCGTCGAGAAATACCGCGACGACCATGGTCTGTCGCAAAAACAGATGAACGATTACATTCAAATGAGGAATAACTGGAAGAGCGGGGGGGGCAAATGGACAACGGGTGTCGAATTCGACAACCAGCGGTTTCTGGACATGTGGGCCGGAATCTGTGCTGCTCTTCCAAACAGGCGTCGCCAGAAGGTCATCGACGTAGCCCGTCAAGAATTCCACAACTTCGTGGCCCGAGGAGGAGGATGGAATGACAGGGAGGATGCCAGGCTGGATGAGCTTCACACCAAGTACAACGGCTCTTGGGTCAAGATTGCTCAAGAGATGAACCGTCATCCCAACGATTGCCGAGACCGCTATCGAAACTATGTTATTTGTGGCGGTGTCGATCGTTGGGTGAAGTGGACCGAAGACGAGGAGCGGCAATTGGTCGAGCATGTCATTTCCTCACTACGAAAGATTGAGCGGATACCCGGAAACCGCGTCAACGAGCCTTTATCTCTGATCAACTGGCAGACCATCAGCGAACTGATGGGCCACAAGCGCAGTCGTCTTCAGTGCATGAAAAAGTTTAAGAAGCTTAACGTGGAATTGAGTGGACGAGTGGTTTTGCAATCTTCACAGCCCTCGTCGAGGGTCACCTGGCCATTGGAGAAGGCTCGCAGGCAGATTGAAGAAATGCCTCCCGAGGCCAAGTACGAACTAGTCAGCGCGATCCTAGCTGGAGCGGCCGGCCGCGACGCAGACATCAGATGGCCAAAGCTTGTCGACGTGCGGTTTCGCCGAAAATGGCACAGGGCAACCCTCAAGCTGCTGTGGCATCGGCTGAAGCAACAGGTTCCAGGCTACGAGCGGAAGAAGGTTAGGGACTGCGCCCGCTGGCTGCTAGAGGATGCCGAGGCCAATGGCCCACGAGACGGCCGGTTCCTCGATGGCGGACACGTGGATGGCGATACGGAGGATGAGTCGATGATTGTCGATCCTCCGAAGAAGACTGTTGGTCGACCCCGGAAATCCAAGAACCGCAGCGAGGAGATGGTGGTTGATTCTGGCGGTTCGGACGAGGAGGACGACGAGGACGACGAGGAGCAGGACGATGAGGAGGAGGAGGAGGACGAGGGGGAAAAGGAGACCCGACTGACGAGCCTCAATTCTCCTTCTGCTCAACAGCAGCCTTCCTCGGCGGCGGCGTCACAGCGAAATACCCCGTTCGTAGTCTGCTCCCCGGAGGATTCTCCCAGCGCATCTCCGTCTTTACCACCCGCAGCATCCCAAAACAAGTTTCGGCTGGCACCGACCGAGACTGGGGGCATCAAGCCCAGCCCGGCCAAGAAGCGTATCAGGCTTTCCGCTGGCAAGTCGGCGCAGCAGCGTTCAATCGAGGAAGACGACGGCTCGCCCGAACCCATGGTCTCCCAGTATGTAGCACCGGAGGATATACCGGATCGTGTCAAGGAGAAGAAGGAGTCGGCCAGGCGACGGATCTCTTCGGGCAGCCGACTTCGATCGACGGCATCGCTTCAGCCAGAGTCAGTGCAAAACAGCGATGTGGATGAAGACATGCCGCCGATTCACGTGCCGCCGTCGACGCAGCCGCTGAGGAGCAAGCGCGACATGTTCAAGCTGTCTCAGGGGAACTGGGCCAGGAAGACGGGAGCAAGCGTGCTGCCGGGCGAGTCGGTCGAGTCAATGGAGAAATCCTTGTCGGAGGCGGAAGGCGCCAGCGGACACGCTTCTCAGAGGGAGATGGAGACGGCGGCGAAACCGCGGCAGGCGAAGCGCCGACGTATGAACAAGGAAGTGGCAGAGTCACCAGCTTAGGAGGCTGGCGGGGCGCTGCGGACCACCAAGCAGCGCGGGGTGAAGTTTTTGAAGATACGCAATTGACATGGGGGGGGGGGGGGGGGGGGGATGGGAGCACCGAGTGCCGGGACTCGCATCGTCAGTTGGTACATTGTACTAGGTACTCCGGGCATTCTCCGACCGCCGGGCAACCGGCGGATCTCCCGGAGGACGGGGGGAACTACGGGGTTTCCGGGGCAGGGCGGGCCACGCGGAGGGACTTGGCATGTCCGTTATGGTTCATTTGTTCCATTGTATCATAGCGTTGTTTGAACAACGAGTCGTGTGCGACTTCGTCCGCTGCAGTTTTAGTTACTCTAGTTTTGCTTTCCATTTTTCTCTTGGGTGGCATGAATAATACCATCATCACTGGAGAGTTTCTCGCTTACCGACTTGGATGCATGCCATTTGTGGTGGCTGTTGATGAATATTTGCGTCACGGTTATGACTCGTTAGTCGGTGGCCATGACGAGGGTCTAAATTTTATTTAAAAAAAAAAAAAGGCCCAGGTGTGGGGTATCATTCTTCTTGGGTATGTCGTCATAGGGCCTCCCTCTGGGAATAAATCGGTCATCGGCCATTCGGGGAGACTGGTGGTTTATCTCCGATGGCCGTTGCCGACACGCGCCAACGCCCGTAGGGCTGTTAGATGTAGAATGCTTCCGTCGCTCCAGTGCACCTCCCGTATGTGAGAAACAATGAAGAAGCGTCACTGGGGGGGAGAGAGGGGAGGGGCTTTCGGAACTTCTGGCGCGGAAACAATGGGCATCATGGGCTTTTGGGAGAAGGGGACCCAGAATGATGAGAAACGCATTGCACAATGAGGAGGGAAAAGCATGGATAGGGGCATGGGGAATGAATAATGCGGAAGCAAAGCACGCTAGACGGCGCTTGTCTGACCCGGTGTTGTGGGAGCGTTTGGCCCAGGACCGACGTCATCCGCGGAGGGAGAGGAAACGTGTGAGCGGTGTGGCATCCGGGGAAGCAGGAGAGGAGAGCAAGGAGGAAAGACGTCATTCAGATCATGGAGGTCGGGGAGTCCGGTGCGGCGATGGCTTCGTTTACCCGTGGGGGGACGTCTGTTCGAGCGTGGCGTCACCGGGAAGCGACACGTCGTTCAGGGCGGTTACTGCGTGTGTCAGCGGTTCCTGGATTAAGGTATTGTGTATATTACCTATGTTGTACAGGTCATAGCACGGGCGTGTACCAATACACGTGTATGTACTCGGTCGAGCGCGTGAGAGAGACAGACATGTCTGAAGCGACAGCGTGCACGAGTCTCGGCGCGCGCGGTGGGGAACGCGCGGAATTTCCAAGAGAGAGACAGAGAGGGACAGACAAGGAGCGAAAACGACGGAAAGCACCCGATCAGTCCACCGAAAGGACACGCGCAAAAGCGGGCCGGGGGGGGGGGGGGGGCGTACAGCCGGTGGAGCTCCGCTCGCCCGGGCGCGGCGTGGCCGTGGCCGCACCTCGGGCTCTTTGGGGGGCGCGCGAAAGAGTGGTTGTCTGTCGTCTCGCCAGGTAAGGCGGCCGAGGGCGAGAATTTGCGCGATGAGCCAAATCGGGAATGGCAAGCTGTCCGCCCCCCCTGATGGAGATGGATGGATGCATTGACGGTTTTGCCGGACGCCGTTTGGCTCAGGGTCGAGCAAGCCACAAGAGCAAGCCACAAGCGTACACACACACACACACAACAGGTTGATGCAAGGCTTGTTTTGGGGTCACGGCTCAGAATGGGTTTAAAGTGGTGTCGCAATGCCTTCAGGCATCTAGCGGATCCTCTAGAGACCGGAATAACTATTATTCTACCCACTTTATTCTAACCTATTACTATAAGGCGTATTTATTTAGGTTAGGCCTTACTTTCTTATATATACTTATTTAAGCCGTTTTCCTATATTTTTTTCTACCTATAAAGTAACTCTATAATAGTTATAAGCCTAGCTTATACTACACCCTAAACTTTTATATCTAGAGAGTATTTATTTTAGTTTAGAACCTCTCTTTTAAATAAACTATCTTTCTATCTTTTATCTTTCTATATAATATCTATTAATTTATCCTTAACTATTACTTTATTATAAAGGCTTAAGTCCTATTTAAACTAGTTAGTATAGTATACCTCTTTAAAACTTAAATCTTACTTAAAATATATCTAGTAATATATTAACCCTAACAGGCTAATAACTAATAATAATAGTATTTTATACCTAAATAAAATTCTAGATTTATAGAGAGTACTAACTATTAATAAATATATAGCTAAGTTAAACTATAAGTAAGGTAAATAAGCCTTTATCTTTACTTTAGTAAACCTAAACGTTAAAGTTAAATATTAAGTATACCTTTTAAATATTTAGGCTAAAGAGGGTATTTATAAATAATATAAAAAGGCCTTTAATACTATTAATAACTAGGTTAAAATATTAGTTAATAAGAAAATCCTTTAGCTTATTTAAATAGAGGTCCTTATATAAAACTAAATATCCCTTTATATAGTCCTTAAGGTTCTTAAATAACAGTATATAATATCTAACTCTTCTAACTAAAGCTTTATCTACTAAGAATACTTTACTACTTTCTAAAAGGCTACCTTAAATATTAATAAGTATATCTAGATTATTAAGTAGTAAAATATATTTCTTTATACTATAGTTCTAGAGGTACCTAAAGTTTAAGGTACCCTTACTTTAAAAGACTTCCTCTAAGTAGTAGTATATTAAATCTATAAGACCTAGGTATTAAATAAGTTTATAAAGATTATTTAAAAAGAGATAGCTAGAGATACTATATAGGGCCTTAATTATTATATAACTATTTTAAGTAATATCTTATAAGAGGAAGCTTTAGTAGTAAAGTAGTAAGAGAGGTTATTTAGAGTATATATAACCTTAATAGGTTACTCCCTACCTTTTTATAAAAATAAACCCTACTACTCTACCTTAAAAAATTAAGATAAACGTTATATCTATAGTTAGGCCTACTACTAGGTATTAATTAAATATACCTTTATAAAAAAAGCCTTTACTAGATCCTCTTATACCTATATATAAGTTAATAACTAACTTATAAGGTAAATTTATAACTAAATTAATAACTAGAATAATATAAACCTCTATATTAAGCTTACTTATAAAGGTTAGCTTTAAGCTATACTTTATACTTAGTGTACTTTAGACTAAATAAACTTTAGTAATAACTACTTAAATAACTTAAAGAAAGACTTAAAGAAGGACTTTAAGGCCTCCTTTAATAATATAGCTAACTATTAAAGTTAGCTAGACCTCTCTTTAAATATTATTATATATATTATTAACCTTACTCTCTTTTAGTTACTTTTAAAGGACCTTACTCTATAAGATAATAAGTAATATAGCGTCTTTATTATACTTTACTTTAGCCTATATATCCTTTTATATAGCACTATTTTAAATAACTATAAAATAATATATTTAGTTAATAATATTATTCTTTTAGAACTTAGTTTAATCTAGATAATAGAGAGAAGTAATAAAAGTATAAAGACTAATACTACTTTATATCCTATACTTATAAGGGGGTAAAGAGTTATAAAGGGCGTCCTAAATATTTAAAATAGGATGGCTATAGACCTTATACTTAAGGATATAGCCTTTATAAAGAACTTTTATATTAATATTACTTTAGAGGCCCTCCTTTAAAAGGCTAGTATTTAGTATTTAGGCTTAGACTATACTCTTTACTTTAGAGGTTATACTAATAGCTTTATAGTTAAGTAGTTAACCTATAAGGCTAATATTACTTTCCTTAAATATAAGCCTTATTCTAGCTGTTTTACTTCTTTATAAATTACTATAAGTAAGGCTGCCCTTATTAATATAACTTAGGTTATACTGTCTATTAAGGAAGGTAGGAAATAAATCTTATACTTTAATAAGCCTATATAAGATAACCCTATATAGCTTTAGTACCTCTATAGCAGCTACCTTAGCCCTAAAGTACTTAAATACTTAGTGCTAAATACCTAGGGAGTTAAAATAAAGGTATATAAGAGGCTTAATTATGCCTACTACTAGACAGCCTATACTTAAAAGGTAGTTTTATAATATTAATTAGAATAAAGGTTGTTCTATTTATACTATAGGATCTTATAGGATCTCTTTAACTACCTAAAGGCTTTTATAAATACTATATAGCTTATAGTTATTAAAGATAAATTTACTAGCTATATTTTTACTTTTTTACTACTATATAAAACCTATAATAAAGTCTTTAATATTTTAAAGACCTTTAAGTAGTAGGTTATATATTAATATAGGCTTATAGTATATAAAATATACTAAGATATAGACTACTTAGTAATTACTATTAATAGTAAAACTAAGTTCTAATAATAGGTATAAAATAAAGGTATTAACCTTAAGATTATACCCCCTTATATAAAGGAGCTAAATAATAGTACTAAATAGGCCGGCTAAAAAGTAATTACCTATACTATTAAAATACTTTCTAAAGTAAACCTACTATAAGAACTTTAGCTTAAGGCTATAATAGCTACTACCTACCTTTATAATATAAGCTTAATATAAGGTAACACTTAGCTTTACCTAATTAAGAGAGAAGAAAGATAGTTTAGTTAGTATTTCTAATAGTAAGAACCCTACTATTAAATAACCTTTAGTTAAAATTTATATCCCTAATAGGGGTAGCTTTATATATATAGCTATAGGGTATACCCTATTTAAAGAGATAGAGAGAGAAATATAGGAAGACGTTACTTTAAGGTAAAACCTAGGGGATATATTAGTTACTTAGTAAGATATATTTAGAATACCTATAACCTATATTATATATAGGTCCCCTTACTTAATTAAGTTATTATTATATAGAATATAACGTTTAATAAGAGTAAGTTTTATATAAAGGATAATATAAAACAGGCTATTCTAATTAAAGAAGTAGGCCTTATTATTAGTAATATTTAGAACCCTAGTACTATAAGTAACCTTAAGCTTTATATCTTAAGTATAATAAGAGAATCTAGTATTACCTTTACCTTACTAAAAGTAAATACTCTATAACCTTAACTACTACCTACTTTTATACTATAGATAGTTACTTTAAATAAAGATATATTTAATAATAATATAATAACTTATATTAAGTAGGGAGGGTTATTATTAACCCTTAATCTATTACCTAACTCTAGAGATATCTAAAATTAAAAAGATAAAGTAATAACTGCTATTCTAGTAATACTTATACTAGGTATAGGGATACCTAACTCTAGAGAAGTTAATTATTATAAAGTAATTAAAGATATAATAGTTATTTATACTAATACTCTCCTAAATAAGGGGGGGTAGATACTTAAAGAATTAACTTATTTAGGATTAGTATCTATAAGTAGTACTAACTAGAGATAGGGATTAGTTATAAGTAACTAGGACGGCCTAAATAATAATACTATCCTAACCTAGTAAAGCTAGTATATATATAGCCTTCTACCTAAACTAAATAGAAGTAACTATTTTAATATAAAGAGGAGCCCTATCTTCTTTATAGGTCTTACCTATTTAAAGTAAAGGAGATAGAAGGACTTCTTTAATACTTTTTTACCTAACTAGTAAAAGGTAATTAATAAAGAAACTACTAAATACTTAATAGTTTACTGTTATATCTATATATTAATTATCTAAGTAAAGTATATCTATAAACCTATAAACTTAAATAAAAAGAAGTATATAGATAAGCTTCTACCTCCTTCCCTTAACTAAAAGGGATTTCTCTATCTTTTAAAAACTATTTAAGACCGCTTTATAAAAATAATAGTTATTAAGATTTAGAAGCTTAAGTAGATAGGTATATAAAAAGTAGTAGACTATAATAAAGCTTTATCTAACCTTATTCTCTTTAAGTAGGTATAGATATATAAGTTAGACTAGTACAGCCTTTTTAATAGATATAAGGTAAGGTTATATATATAGGGTAATATATAAAAAGAATACCTACTTAAATAGATATATACTATTACTCTTATAGTATAAACCTTTTACTTTATTATAGTAATTATAGCTAAATTTAACCTTAAGATATATTAATTTAATATAGTTAACGTATTCTTAAATATAGTATAGGGGCTAAATAAACTACTTATTATTTATTACCTTCCTAATAGATTTAAGATACTAGGTAAGGTAGTTAAACTATACTATATACTATACAGCCTCTAAAATACACCCCTCCTTTAGTATAAGGAGTTCTTAAGTATACTTTATTATCTAGGTATAAAGCCTATAAGTAAAGACCTATACCTCTTTTAGACCCTTAATAAGAAGGTTCTCTTAGTTTTCTATATTAATAATATCCTTATCTTATACTATAAGTTATATACTAATAAGGCTAAAAGAATTATAAAAGGGATTAAAACGACCTATAAGGTAAAGGACTAAAAGCTAGCTAAATAGTATCTAGAAATATAGATCCTATATAACTATAAAGTAAGGAAGATCTTTCTCTCTTATAACTAATATATTAAAAAGGTTACTAAGAAATTTAACCTTATTAACCTAAAGGCTCTAGCTATCCCTTTTTTTATAATCCTACTTAAAAAGAATACCTTTTAGGTAACTCTAAATAAAGTTAAACGTTTCTAAAAGAAGGTTAGATCTATCCTCTATATAGCAGTAATAATCTAACCTAACGTTACTTATATATATACTTTACTTTTATAATTCCTAATAAACCTATTATATACCTATTATAAGGCTGCTAACTAAATAATTTAATACCTATACTATACTTACTACTTAGTAATATACTATAGTACCTTAAGGGGTATATAGGTACTACTAATTATAAGTAATATATTATTTATAGATAATAAAGAGATATAAAGGTTATCCTAAGGGTATATTATTTTACTTTTTAGTAGCTTAATCTAATAGAAGGCTGCCTAGTAAAATACTATTATAATATTAACTACTAAGGCTAAGCTTTTAAGCCTTAAATATATTAGTAAAAAGATAATTACTCTCTAGCACCTATTTTATAATATATAGCTTAAGCTTAGTAATATATAGTATATTTATTATAATAATTAATAAATAATTTACCTTATAGTAAGTAAAAAGGAATATATTTTAACCTATCTATATTATATTAATATTTAGAATATATAGCTTTAGTAAAAGGTATTATAAGGTTTATTTAGTATAGTATATATACCTATAGATAAGATACCTATAGACAGTCTTATAAAGAACCTTTTATAGGCTAAGTTTAAATAATTTAGGTTATTTCTAAACTTATAAGATATATAAATAATAGTTAACTATATAAAGGAACTAAGGTTAGTAAAAGATAAATACCTAAAGGCTGTTTAAAAAAGCTATTTATACCTATAGGCTGTTTTTAAATCTTATACTGGCCTATAGGCCCTAGTTTATAGACCCCTTTACTCCCTTAAAAGCCTAAATATATATAAATTTTATTTATAATATATATCTACCCCTTAAGAGTACTATATAACAGTCTATTAAGATATAGTATATAGGTAGTACTACTATAAGAAGTAAGCTACTAATAAGGTTATTAATTATATTCTAAACTTCTTTTACTACTCCTTTATTTATAATAGTAATAGCTATACTAAAAGAAAGAGCTAGGCTAAATAAAATAAGACTAACTAGTTAGTTTAGTACTACTATACCTTTATAACCTAAAGGAGGTAAAAAGGTAGTAGGCTAGCTTACTATAGCTACCTTACTATAATTTTATATACTAATATAAGGATCCTTAGAATTAAGAGTAGCCTCCTACTTAATATAGCTTTATAAAGCGCTACTTACTTAGCTAAAGCACTAAATAAAAGTTAGTAATAAAAAAGTATATAACTTTATATAGTAACTTACTTTATAAAGTATATTACCTCTCTTAATAGTTAAAAACTCTCTAGCTAGATATTAAAGCTTAATACCCTTAAGGATAATAAAGTAGGAGACCTTACCTTTAGTATAATATATATACTTATTTAAGTACCCCTCTATTAGCTTATACTACCTAAAAGAATTACTATAAAGTATACTTAAAATATACTTTAGGTATTTAAAGTCCTTCTTTTAGGTAGGCTTAGGGGTCCTAGTATACCTATAGGAGGGACTAGCTTCTTCTTCTTCCTCCCCCTCCTCCCCCTCCTCTATAGTAATAAAAGCTATAAGGTCTATATTAAAGATAGGTTAATAAATAAATATTATATAATTAGGTAGGGATAGAGATATACCTATAAGGGACTAGTTAAGGGTAGCGTTATACTATATTAGGGTACTAAAGGACTAAAAGGTATAGTAATACTCTTCCTCCTTTTCTTCTTTATTTAGTCCTCTAGTACCTATAGTAAAGGGTCTAGGTTAAAGAGGCTGTAAGCTATCCTCTTTACTATTACCTTTACTAACCTCCTCTTCTTTATTAAGGTTAGTCTATATATAAATATTAGCTTTATATATAAAGAGATAATAAAGTTAAAGGGGTAATAGTAACTTATAACTTCCCCTTTATTAAAAGGCCTAGTAAGGAGATCTAAAGTACTACTACCTACCTTTTTACCTTTAGTCTTATATCGCTTAGCTAGGGTAGCTATATATATAGTAGTAGTACGCTTTTATATAAGTTCTTTTTTAAAGAGTATCTACTAAACGTTAGTATTATATAATAACTATATAATATAAAAGAAGAATATATATATATAATAAAGTTAAGGGAAATAAGGGTATTATAATATATAGTTAGTTAGTTAGTTATTTTATTAGTTAAAAAAAAAAAGAAAAAAGGCTCCTTTAAAGGGCCTTAAAAAGTTAATAATATTTAATAAGGTAAGAACTAAGCTGCCTAGCTAACTAGCTAATTAAAGGCCTCTATTTTATTAAAATATTTATATATAATAATAATAAAAAAACACCTATTATTACTTTACTAATTTTAACTATATATAGCGTTATATAACTTTTCCTTTATATTCTTTCTTTTAGACCTTTTTAAAATAAATATCTATAGCTATACTCTCTATTTATAAATAATTCTTTTATATCTAATTAGTATTAGATATATATTACCTAAATACAGTTAATAACGTCTAAAAGGGTATATTATAATACCTTTAGGTATCTAGTAGATCCTCTAAAGACTAAAATAACTATTATTCTACCTACTTCGTTCTAACCTATCGCTATAAGGCGTATTTATTCAGGTCAGGCCTCACTTTCTTATATATACTTATTTAAGCCGTTTTCCTATGTCCTTTCCCACCTGTAAAGTGACTCTATGACAAGTGGGTTGTCGATCTCGGCCAAATCCACCCCAGGGAGATAACTATCGTCACCCTCATGTCGCAGGCTTTGTCTCCTCGCGCGCACGACGAAGGGGCGGAGAAATAGCAAATAGAGAAGGGGAAAAGAAATTTCAAATTAAGAATCAAATGAAGGGTTTTTTCTTTCTCTTTTCTCAATTTTTTATACATATAAAAAAAGAGGAAAAAAGGAAACCAAGGATTGGAAAAAGAAAAAAGAAAAAAAAGAGGAAAGCCGATGGAATCTCGTCGTCCCCCCCCCTTTTTTTTTCGCACTCGGCTCCTCAACGGGCTCCTCCCTATTTCCACTCCCCATTGAACTTTTTGTCAAGGTGTGTCCGGCTGCTCGTTCTGTCGGCCCTATTCTTGCTCGTCCTCTCCTCTCGAATCTCAGGGGGAAAGCTGTCGATGGGTCCTGGTGGCCGAGTCTCGGTCTTTTTCTGGACTCACATGAGGAGGGGAGGGGCGAGTCGCACGTGAAATGTAATGCAGGGCGTTTGGCACGTTGTCACCTTGGCATGTTGTCTGGCGTGATAGAGGGCTCGATGCTCGAGGACTGCGATCATTGATCAAGGTTGAGCCGCAGCCGCAAGCTCGGTCAAGTTTTCAGCCTCTTTCTCTATTTCACCCGTTCGCCCATGTCCTAAACGCAGTGAGAAAGCGGGAACTAATCGTAGTGTATCCGTAGATGGGATGTGATCAAGCCACACTCGTCTCTGGCTCGCTAGGTAACTGGCTAGTCTATGTGCGGCATGCGACTGCCGGGCCGAAAAGCCAAGCAGGGAAGCAAGGGTCTGCTGCAGGACCAGGGCCAGGGGGTGGGGGTCGTACCCTGGCGGCGTGGTGCTAATTAGGTTGGGAATGCCTTATTGGTTTACGATGCATGTAGTTATTGCATGCAGGATGAATGTGACAACCTGATGTATGTACATATAAGCTGCGTTGTCGTCGCACAATGGGGCGATAAAGAAACCGGCACAGTGATGATGATGATGATGATTAAGCCATCGTGACGAGAAAAGAGCGACAGGATGGGCATCAGATGCTGGATACCTAGAGCAGACAGCAGAGGCTCAGCGTCAAGCTCCGGGGGGACGAACGGGTGGCCGTGAGCCATGCCATGCCATGCCATGCTATGCTATGCCAGACGGTCATGGTATGGCATGGACGGACAGATGCCGCTCTTGCGGTGGAGCAGTGAGGCGGGCGGAATCGTACACTACCTAGGTACATATGTACGATGTACATACATACATACATACGGTCCCTGGGGACCCTTTTTTCACTTCCGCTGTATGTCCAGTGCCTTCTGTCGCGTCTCTTGGCGCAGCGTCGCCTGGCGCTGGCAGGATTTTCCCTCCGTCGGTTTGTTTCCGGACGCAGCTGACTCTCGTCGTCAATGTCACGGTACATGACTGTGACGTATGTCGGGTGTATAAGGACAGACACGGATGGTTCCCTAAAGGAACAGGCTTCGCAGGGAACCTGACTCTGTACACTATGTACATCGTATGTACCGCAAGTGGCATTATCGCATTCTGCCCTGTTGTTGTCGAAGCTGCATTTTTTCACGCGGCTTTGCATCTTTGCACACACCCAATTGGGACTGGGTGGGTTCAGAGGTCGACTGCGGGATACGTACCGGATCCCGAGCCCTGACGTCAATCGGAGGCTTCGGGATCTCCACCAGGGGGTACGTACCTACATAGCGTGATTCTCAGTACATATCTCACGTGACCTACCTGCGGTATCATCAGGTAGGTACCTAGGTAGGTAGTATGGCCAAGTGTAGGTACTATGTACTACCTAAGTACGCAGTAAGGTAGCCAGCCACCTGGGTAGGTATGAAAAGGGTCCAACTCCATGGTCACTCGTGCATGGCATCGTGGCCTGTCGTCTTTTCCCCATGTTGGAAAATGTTATGATGCATCGTGCAGTGTGCATCGTGTGTTGTTTGCGTGTTGTTTAGTTGTCTGTTCGTGATGGGTACATACCTAAACCAAGTGCACAGGGCGGGCCATTATCGGATTATTGTGGCCCCCATCCCCTCCCCGGTCGTTTTTTGCTCGGCCTCTCTCCATGGCTTACCGGACGGTAATACGGAGGTGCAGGCAACACGCACCTACTTCTTGAGCCTCAGCCAAGTCCGGCTCCTCTTAGCGGCCGAGTATTGGGCCGAAAAAATGTGTGGTGATGGGTGTCCAACGTCAATCGGCGCCCACGCCCACTCCCACTCCCCCCCGGTCCGGAGGCTCTCGGTGCAATGTACCTTGGACGGATTGCCCTGCGGCCCGGGAAAAAAAGCTATGACCAGGCCGTCGTGAGGTGAGGAGGGTCTTTCCACCTCGTCCCCATGTCGTCGTCGTCGTCGTCGTCGTCGTCGCCGAACGTCCAGTAGAAGGTTTCCTGTCTACATGGACACGATCCAATCCAAAGCACACGCACCGTCCATCCGTAATGGCGGAATTCTTTCTTTCACACGCCCCGTACCCATCTACATACGTCCCTAGGACTACCTACGTCCACGTCCACGTTCACGCCCACGACCACACCCAGCTCCATGGAGATCGGAACCTGGGCGGGCCAGAACACTGCCAACCAGGATCACCACCCACAATCTCCCCCATCCGCAGGCGCATAGTGTAGTGTACCGCACCGCACCGCACCGCACCGCACAGGACCTTGCCCGCATTTTTCCTGCGTCTCTCCCACGGGCCCCCGACTTTGTCCGTTTGATCATGTGTGGGTTGAGGTTCGGTCTTTGTTGCGCGCGGGCTGTTGGACGGCGGGGCATCTCCCCATCTTTCTGCTTGGTCAGAGAGAGACGTTGTTGAGTGATCACGAGGACATGAAAAAAAGGCACCCGTTTTTTCTCTTCTTCTCCATCCATCTGACTGTCAGTGTGGAAACGCTACCCTCATTCGCGCGGAGGCGAACGGGGATATACGGGGGAAAAAGGGGGAGAAGTCGGTCACCCCTTTCCACTTTCAACCTTGGTTGGCCAGACCAGCTTGATGCCCCAGCCCAGCCTGGCAGGTAGGAGGAACCCAGGTAGGCAGGAACCTTCCTGGCTGGGTTCTTCTTTCCCCAGTCGGAAAGAAGATGGAAGGGAAGGAAAGGAAAAAGTCATGTCATCCATCCATTGATCGCATGACCTGCCTGCCCTGCCACGCGCCTGCCCTGCTCTTCTCTTCGTGCCTTCCGCGTGTGTCTTCAATACATAAAGAAAACTTGCCTCCTTCCGTTTGCCCTCCTACTCCTTCCCCATCCCATCCCATCCCACATTAATCAGAGTTTTAAACTCGACCGTCAACCCTCATCCCTCCCCCCTTCCTTCCTTCCTTCCATCCTTCCTCCTCTTTCGACTTCGGTCTCTCCTCCCCCTCGACTTCCGTCTCGTCACTCCTCCACCAAGGAAACATTGTCAGCGAGCACAGCCATCCATTTGATCTGCCGCTCATCGGAATTGTCACCCAAAGGGCAAACAACAACCAGTTCCCGCCCCGCGTCATCAAAGAGCTGCCCAACATGCCCTTCCTCAAGGCCGGAAGCAAGGGCGTCGAGCACCAGGACCGCCCGGATCCCGACGCCCACTCGGATTCCGACTCCGTCGACGCCGTCGCCGAGCAGAAGGTCACCTTCGCCGCCTGCTTCCTCGGCCTCGTTGCCAGTATCGGTGGTTTCATGTTCGGATATGTTAGGTATGTCTTACCCTTCCCGCTGCCTTCGACCGACACGAGACCCCGCCCGTGTCTCTCTCTCGCGACTCACCCTATAGTCCACGTCCGTTTGTTTGCTAACCGTATGTCACCTCTAGTGGTCAGATCTCCGGTTTCTTCCTCATGGAGGACTTCATGCAGCGCTTCGGCGAACCCCAGGACGGCACCTACGTCTTCAGCGCCGCCCGCCAGGGTACCATCGTCGGTCTTCTCTGCATCGGCTGCCTCGTTGGTGCTCTTACCGCCGGTAAGCTGGCCGACACTCTCGGCCGTCGCATGACCATCTCGCTCTTCGCCTTCTTCTCCTGCATCGGCATCGTCATCGAGATTTCCTCCACCAACAAGTGGTACCAGTTCGCCATCGGCCGCCTCGTCAACGGTGTCGGTATCGGTGCCCTCTCCGTCGTCGTCCCCATGTACCAGTCCGAGTCTACCCCGGCCATCGTTCGCGGCGTCATTGTCTCCACCTACCAGCTCTTCATCACCCTTGGCATCTGGCTCGCCGAGGTTGTCAACTTTGCTACCCACAACAAGGTCGGATCTGCTTCCTGGCGCATCCCCAACGGTCTCGGCTTCGCTTGGGCCCTCATCCTTGGTGGTGGAATCCTCTTCTTGCCCGAGTCCCCTCGCTTCGCCTTCCGCCAGGGTCGTGAGGATGAGGCCCGCCGCAACATCGCCAAGCTCGCCGGCGTCGAGCCCAACGCCAGATCCGTCAACGCTCAGATCGACGACATCCGCGCCAAGGTTGCCGAGGAGAGCGCCGGTGCCGACACCAGCATCTGGGAGATCTTCACCGGCCCCCGCATGCTTTACCGCACCCTTCTCGGAGTTGTCCTCCAGGCCGGCCAGCAGCTGACCGGCGCCAACTTCTTCTTCTACTTCGGCACCACCGTCTTCTCCGCCACCGGCCTCAGCGACAGCTATGTCACCCAGCTCATTCTCGGATCCGTCAACGTCGCCTGCACTTTCGGTGGCTTGGTCGTTGTCAAGAAGTCTGGACGTCGCATCGCTCTCATTGTTGGTGCCCTGTGGATGATGATGTGCTTTTTCGTCTATGCCTTCGTCGGCCACTTCGCCCTCGACAAGACCAACCCCGGAAACTCCCCCGTCGCCGGAGCCGTTCTCGTCGCCTTCTCTTGCTTGTTCATCGCCGGCTTCGCCACGACCTGGGGTCCCCTCGTCTGGGCCGTTGTCGCCGAGCTGTACCCTGCCCGCTACCGCGCTCCCGCTATGGCTCTCGCCACATCCTCCAACTGGCTCTGGAACTTGTATGTCGCACCGCTCTTCCCTGATCTTGTCGCCGTATTTGTATCCACTAACACATCCCAGCCTCATGTCCTTCTTCACTCGCTACATCACCGACGCCATCGACTACCTCTACGGTCTCGTCTTCGCCGGATGCTGTGCTGCCCTCGCCGTCATTGTCTTCTTCTTCGTTATCGAGTCCAAGGACCGCACCCTCGAGGAGATCGACACCATGTACGTCCAGCACGTCAACCCCATCACCTCGGCGAAGTGGCGTGGTGAGCCCCGGAAGGCCAACAACGAGTCGGCGAGTGAGACCGAGAAGGTCGAAAATGCCGTCTAAGCGCTTCTTCGCACATCTGGATACAGCTTCTTTCGAGCACTGTCGCATCTTTCAGCAGGCATATCTCCTTCAGTATGCATACATTGCATGCATGCACCAATAGCCCCTTGGGCCAGTACTTGTATCATACAACATTCATTGCGACGGCGTTGGGTGGCATTCTGTATTCTTAACAAGAGAATCGTTCATGAGGAATGAGAATTAATTAATTGATCAACAAAAAGAAGTTGGATTTGTGCTGAAAGATCTGCTGCTTGTCACCCGAATGGTGGCGTTGACTTCCGAACATTTGTGCTGTTTACTTACATGCCTCTGCATATCGTGTCACTACAGTATGTCTCTTCTACCTCGCGCCTGAACGACCGTAGCGGCATCAACGAAAAGGGCAGTCTGACCGCTTGTGCCATCCTCTCTTCAGCATCGAGATAATGTATTTGTACGCCGGCTTCTGCTTGTAGTTCACGTCGTACAAGAGCGGCTCCTTCTCGCCCTTCCAAGAATCCTGTCATCGAGCACGGGTCAGTTTTGGGTTTTCCCTTTTTCTTTTTTCTCTTATTGTTTCCTTGTTCCGAAATCTTCGCACGAACGGAGACCGACAAATCGACTGGAAGAGCCAACAACTAGGGTCACAAGTTCTCTCACCTTGTCGCTGATGCCCCAGACCGTGATGCCTACGCACTTGGGCACGTTGATGCACGCGGCCACGACGGTGGCGTAGTCCTCTGGCGGGGCCGTGTCGATGTCAAGCTCGGTGATGGCAACCTCGGAGACGCTGCTGGACGCGAGCGTCTTCAGCGCGCCCTGGATGTCCCCGGCCATGCCCGGCACCAGGTGCGTTTGGGAACCTGTATTAACACAGCAAATCGCACGTCAGTCACTTCATCTATTCCCGAAACCGACAAGACAAAAGGCCCGTGAAACAAACTCACCTATGCCGTCGATTGGAATACCCTCGTCGATCCACTGGTTCACCTTGGCCACCACGGTCGTCACCTTGTCCCACCACTCCACGTCGAGATTGTATTCGTTGATGTAGAGCTTCGCGTAAGGGTCTGCGGCCCTCGCCGCGCGGAAGGCGATGCCGATGTAGTCCTCTCCAAGCACGTCCGAGAAGGGGGTGCTCCTGAGGGTGCCGTCGTCGTTGAAGGGCTCGTTGACGACGTCCTTTTGGGGGGGGGGGTGACACCATGGTGTCAGCCGGGGGATTTTGCCAAAAATAAACCAATTACCCCCGCTACCGACGGAAGGGGGACGATGGGGGAGGGGG